>DVZL01006178.1:0-11533 GCA_018236625.1 Lasaia peninsularis
ATTTAAGAAAGCTATTTGTGCCTGTAATTGGAGTTGCACTTGGCTTGTGTTGTAAAGGTTTTATGTAAATATTTGTAATGGGTAGTGTATACTTTGTTGGCACAATAAATAAATAAATAAATATTATGTTTGTTGTTACAGAGTTTGTTATTAATTTGGTCTATTGGGCTTATTTCCATTCTTGTCTTCTTGCTCTCTGTGTTAAATTCTTAAACTTTTTACATTTTCAAGTTTTTCCAGAAAAAGAAACTAAATTGTCATTAAATCTGAGATTTAGTTAGAACTTTATATATGAGAGCAAATATTTCCAGTTGTAACAATAAAGATTACAAAAAATGTCTTAAATACTGATGAGAATAGAACTATCCTGGTTTCAATAAGCCAAAAACTTCTCCAAAGTATTTATTACTAATAATAGTATAATAGTATTATAATGTCTAGAAAAAGTACTTTTTATGTGCATAACAATATCTACTGTCATGGGATATAAAATGCAGTAATTAACAAAATATATTTTTTTATATTTTGTGTAATAAAAAAAAACCTACTAAATGCATATGACCTGCATGGTTGTGTATTTTCACTCCTTCTTAATGTAGTTTGTAAGAAATATTTCTTCATATATAAATAATATATATATTAAATGTATTGATAAAAAGCGTTTTGCAGTACTTTGCCAGATGAAATTTACAAGTACTGCATTTATTAGTACAAGCAAAATTACTAAAAAATGGTTTGTAATTCTGAAAAACCTGGTAATATGAATATTTTAAAATTTGGTATGTTCAGTAAACAGATTCGAGTTTTGTGTATTACATGTTAAGTTTTGCAATAACTCATCCTAACATATTCTATATTATTCATCATTGGCACTTGTAATTTTTCATATATTTCTTACATTTGAAAATTATTTTTGAAATAGCTAACTGGTTTCAGTTTTTGCAACAATTTCAGGGCTAAAATTTACCTTATCATCACATCCATTTCCACACCATTAATATCAGTGCTTGCCATTTTGATGCCACTTCTAGGGTAGGGTAACAAATATTCTTAGTAAAAGGGCATTCCATCTCCGCCTCATGTTGATTACACACCATTTACACCTTTAATTTCCATATGAGACCTTATTTCTAGTTCAGAAAATATATGGGCTTAAATTTATATTATAAATAAAATCTAAATCTCAACAGTTTCTGTCATCCAAATTAACACATAAAAATGTAAAAGTTTTGGTGACTACAAATAATTTTTAGGCCAATCAATAGGTTACTTTTAGCTAATGTAGCATTCTTTAATTCTAGAGTTTGTTGTTTACATATACAGAAATCTTCTCTTTTATAATGTTCTAGATGTAGCTAAATATTATATAACAAATTTATATTTCAATAGGGAAATAATAATACCTTTTTAATATTTCAGCCTAAGCCGATTACAAGAAAAACTGCAAGCAAATAACATTAATGATAATAACAAAACAAAGAACTGTCAAAGTGAAAATAATGCCAAAGTTAAAGAAAGGAAAGTCCTAGCAAGGCTTCCACCTGGGGCAACTGCTGCTGGGGTGTTCCCTTCGCCCCCACCACCTGGAGTGCTTGTAATACGGACTCCCCGAGGCCCTGATGGTACTAAAGGTTTCGTAAGGAGGTAGCATTGTGAAATTTTTTTTTTAATATTTTTCCATCCAGTTTTCACAGTATGGATTTAGTCATAAGTGTATATGAAGTTTGAATTTTATTAATAATGTTGTTTACTTCACAATTTCTAATTTTTAGTTTTGTAAATGAAATATTCTTTTAAAAAAACATTTGAGAATTATAAATTTTACTTTTAGTGTTTGAAGAGCATAGAATTTATATAACTTAACGGTAATTTTAATCAATTCATTTTAAGGATTTTCTATACAAACAGTGAAGTGGTAAAAATAATGCTGTTTTTCAAAATAAATAGTAATTTGGTAATGTTAAATTATAATTTAAACAAATTTTAAATACTAAATCAATGAGACATCACGAATGATTGATAGTGATATTTAATTAACCCAAAATAGTCAATGCTATTATGATACAATTGCAAGTAATGTTACTGCCGTTAACTAAACTTATTTTAAGTTATATCTGTTGTCTTTCTACATATGTAAAAGAAAGAAACAACGGACTTAGTCCTGTCAGATTAGTTTTTACATATGTATAATACACAATAATTTATTGTGTACTGACTAATCTGACACGATTAAAATGTTTTATCTCTTTAGTTTTTTATTTCTTTGAAAATGGATAGCATATCCATAAAATAAGTCAGCACACAGCGGAATTACCAGCATTGTACACCATGGAGCCTCGTTAGTGAACTTTATTGAACACACACGTTTAACTAGTATATTATTCAGAGCTACTCATTAAAAAAATATTCTAACAATCTAAATAATAAATAAATAGCCCAAAATTTTTGTTCATTCATGATTATCTCCTCATTACCAGTAAATATTCTGTAGTCCATTGTGTGTGTGTTGCAGTTTAAAACGGCAATGTCGAGTGACACCACTGCCATGGTCTAATGGCTCTTTCTAAAAATGTTTCTTTTTCATTTTATATTCATTCATTACCCATATAATTGCTTGTGACAGCGGCTATTGATCTTAATCCTTTGTTTTAGTTACACTTTTAAATACAGGTTGATTAAAAATGGTGTTTCAGTCATTTATTTGGCAATTCAGTTAATAACTCCTTTCTATTAAATTTAATTATTTCAAAAATCTTAAAACTCAATTCAGCATATGTGGGTAAAAATAAGGTCACCAAAATGACGCCATGCTTTAAATGTAAATGTTTTTAATATGACAAGAAATTGTGAAGTAAAAATATGAGTGCTCATTTCAGGGAACAATTATTATATTGTTATTGTAATATTAGTTATATTTCACATCTAAGATAGATTAAGTATAATGGACAGAAGATTTTAGTGGATGTGATCTATATTATTACAATATTACTGCTACATACAAATAATTTACTTTGAAATAGATTATAGGATTGTCTATGGACCTAGGCTTGATATTTGGTGCTTATCAGAACTTTTATATTTAACAGTTGAAAAAATATAATGTTATCAAGTGAAAACAGATAAAATAGAATAAGATGTGTAAGAATCAGTCTATATAAAGCCTTGCCAATATTTTCATGGGTTATTATTATTTGCTTCACACATCCCGGCACATCATATGGGCTTTTTAATTAATAAATATCTTAGGACAAGTTGCACAAAAATCTGTTTAAGACTAAATTAATTTTTGACCAAAATAAACACTGAAATATATTATTATCCATTTTGGAATCATTGATTTTAAGTGATCCTGTAAACAAAAACATTGTCTGACAAGTAATATCTCATATACAGAGTGATTTCGATTGCAGTTAATACAAAAACAGCACAGAAATCGGATTAACAAACAACTATATGTGCCTTAGTGTCTATAATAGCTGTAGCATATACTTTTGACAGTTACAAATATTTAGAGTTTTGTGACTTTTACCCAGGTCCTATAATCAATTAGTACCTTCACGCCTATTATCCCCGAAGAGGTAGGCAGAGGTGCGCTAGTATATCCACGACTCGTAAGTCCAGTAGATATACAAGAACACACCCACGATTAGCCAAGGTACTAGGCTAATCAATGAACCATAAAACTCAAGTAACCACTCATTTGTCTTCAAGTAAAGAGGCATTACTTGTAGTTCCTTTTATTCCTATATTTAGCATATATAAAAACAGTTTTAGAATACGGCTTGTACATGAACTACTAACCGTAAGTAAATGACGACTCCTAAAATATAGGAACTGGGCTTATATGTATACAACTATATAATAAATAGTGCTCAAATATAACACTCTTATAAGTCGGTAATTTTAAAAATAGCCAAAAGAGATTTCACTTTATAGCATTTTAAAATTTGTAATCATTTTTTTATTCTTGTAACTGTTTTGTAGTAATTTATTTCGAATGCAGTACAAAGTTTTACACAATTGCTTGAATTGACCACTCTAGATAAATTGATTGGATGTGCTCAGTAACAAATGAAGTATTATTACTTGACCGGCATTGCAATATTACATAGTAGACTAAGGAATCATGTTTGTAATAGAATGCCGTTACCTTTACATTGTTATACATGTAGTTAATACACTGATAGGGGAAACTATGCCCGTTTTCACTAAAGATCCCTCAATTTTATGAAACACCTAATATTAAGTTATATTTCACCAACAATAAGGAGATACTTGAAGCGTTTAGCCTTAAGGAATTTTTCTTTAGTGATCTAGAAAACGGGCGATAGTCTGATAGCATACAAATGCATTTTAATATGTTAGTTTTGACCGCTTTTTAGTTTGTATGTATGTTTCCCAATTATTTAGATCAGATTCTCTGATATTTTCTCTATATTTGCAGTAAATACGTTTCCTACATTTGAAATAAGATTTTAATGAGCATACTTTGTCTTCACTGAAATATTGGTAAATTGTTGTTATTATTATTTTTGTATCTCTTTCTAAAATAATAAAAAAATATCCCTCATTTAGTTTTGCGTTAAGAAAATAATGCTGTAATCCACCTAGCAGTTATAACCAATTAAATGAGACCTTGCTATGTAGATGACGTCACTGTCTTCGTAATGTGAACGAATCTTAACTTAAGGTGCATTCACACATACGACACAATTTTCACAAATCAGTTACTTGAACAGAACAGAATATTTAATTTTTTTGGACATTTTTTTTCAATATGTAATATGATAAAAATGGGTGAAACATATGAGATGGGTCACAGTTGTGCACATATACATCAGCCAAAATCTGTATTTTACAAACTGCCAAAAACTTTTTTCTTGGTATTAATATTTTGTATGAGTATGCCCATCTCCTTGCCTATAATTAAATAAAACACAATGACAATCTGTTTTTAATATTTAACAATTTTATCATCTGTATATTTTAGTTAGTGTAAGGCTATAATTATGTATATTTAATATTTATGGATTGTTTTGCTAATGTTTTGTATCCATATGATAATATGGAACGTAAACCAATGACTGGGGTTAAGATTTTCAATAATTTGCTTTGTGTAAACTTTTAGTATTTTTTCCGATTCTGGTGGCATAATCTATACTAATCAATAGTAAAATTAGTAATTAATTCTGCTGACACTAAATAATCTTATTTTCAGTTATTGCTATCTTCTTTCAACCAAGTAAAAGAAAGACAAAAAATTTTAGGCCTGTCAAATTAGTTTGACATTTTTGTTGTTTGACATTTTTTCAGACGAATAATCTACACATTAGAATATTTCGGTTCTACAGAGCCCTACAAATGATTATGGTCTAACTAATTTGATACAGCTAAAATGTACTTACATAAAATAATTGTAGGTAGCTTGCAGCGGAATTGCCACCATAGTCTTGTTCTTTTCTTAAATAACTAAAATAGGGTCATATATTATTTAAACTTTTTTTAGTTTGTGCCAACAAAATCGTGTTTGTTTAGCTTAATGACGATAATTCTTCTAAATAAAATTGGCGATTTTTTATTTCTCGCCATAGTTTACCTTAGAATTTTGTAAATAACTAAAATAACATAAGTTAACTAAATTTTAGGCTGTCCGAATTATTCGCGTTTTTCAACTAGGTACGATGTTGTAAGTAAACTTGTAGCCTATAAGCTTTTTATAGCTATGTTTAGTTCGTGACTAAGTACAGCGTAACATAATGAAAGGACGAAGGAACGCCAAAACACACTTACAAGTTTTAAATGTTTCGGATAACTATTGCACGTCGTCATAAAAGCGTGACACATGACCACTGGTGGTAGAGTGCTGTGCAGCAACTCGCCCGGGTAGGGATCCACCGCCTTACCTATTCCTGCCAAGATAATGACATTGTCGTGTTCCGGTCCGGAGGGTAGGGTAGCCGGTAGACTTGCACATAAGGTCTTAACAGCCCGACCACAGGGCAGCGGCGCACCTAAAATATCAATGGTGTCTATAGGCCACGGCTGTCTCTTACCATCAGGAGACCCGTGCGCCTGTTCGCTGTCTTATACTATAAGAAAAGCGGCCGTGAATTTGTATTGAAATTAATTACAACTAAAACAAAATCATAAGAGAATGATTGTACGATGCCTGAGCCTTTAGGAACGGAAAACTAATATTTTTTTAAATTTCTCCCTTAATTTAGACGTTAAGAAAAAAGTAAAAAAAGCCTAAGTTTGTCTTTTATTCCTTTTAGCCTTAACTGGCGTTTTTTCTCAAAAGTTATCTTATCTAGTATATATACATGAGCTATTTTAAAAATTGCACTTGTATAAGCTAATTTTTTTATATGTGACAGTCTTGATGCCTTTGCCAAAGTTCTAAGTAATACAGCCTCTGCTTAAATTTAGGTATGAAATACAGCCTGGTGACAGACAGACAGACGGACAGCAGTCTTTGTAATAGGGTACCGTTTTTACCCTTTGGGTATGGTTACCCTAAAAATAACATTATAATATTTTGTATAATACCATATTTACACTATTATTATAAGGCCAATCGATCCAACTACCCACTAGAAAATTACTTTGAACCTACCTAGCCAATAATAATCACGTAAAATTCTAAGTGTTGTTACCGCTTGTTTTAATTTCACTTAAACACAAAACACAAAACTTATGATAAAACAATTAAAATTGATGATTAATAAAGTGATTATTGATTTTTTTTTAAATAAGAACGCGAGATTGAAAATATCCAAATATGTATGTTATATCCAAATGTATTGGATATCTTAATTTCTCAGTTTTTCCCGTGTTTGGGATATCTTTTTTTTAAATCTTTTTTAAAGTTTCAATTCTACTAATCTTAGATGTTATTTGTCCTAAATTATACCAATTTTCACGTAATTAGGTAAACTATTACCATATTATTGTTATGTAATGCACTTCTGTAAATATTACCCACCTTTTAGCTTTTTTAACCGCATTATTGCATTTAAACTCATTAAGCGAGCTTAAAAGATGGGACTTAACTATTTTTGTAAATAGATCGTATTATATGATATGAACTAGTAAATATATTTTTTATATTATCAGAATGACATTATAAGGATATAAGTACATGTGCGTATTTATTAAGTTTTGTCATATACTACTATTATATGTATATTGGGGACTGTGACTTTTTTGGTGTAAATTTTTGGACTATTAAGGTACATACTACTGAAACGTTTGCATGTTTTTTTACACGTCACAGTTTTAATGTTTTTGTATATATGTTAAATGTTAAATTTATTTGCCTAAAAATACCCGAAATATCCCTTCATAAACAAAATCAATGGACACCCAAAAACAAAATAAAATTTTCTTTTTAGTTTATAAAGTTGCTTCTATTATTATTATTATTAATAGTTATTCCTTCCAGTGTTGGTTCTAACTACCTATGCATCTTTGTCCATGACACATGGTGGAATTAGCCCTTTGACACGGTGCAAAATTCTGAGAATATTAATGAAATAAATAATAAAATTATCTTTAGTTGCGATATATATATTTCCTTAAACTAGTCCAAACCTACGGTTCCTACATTCTGCCTGTAAATGTGCCCGTTAAATATATATTGTAAATAATTATATGGTAAAGCAAAAAAGGTTATTAGAAATAGTAAATACTATGTTTTTGCAAGGACATTCACAAACCTATTCCATTATATTAGGTTTATAAAAATGTATGTAGTTATTATTATTTCTAATCATCTACTGACATTTTGATAGTTTAAAACTATATGATAGGATGTAAATCCTCGCAAAAAGTAGTTGTCCACGTTGAGAAAATATTGACGACATTAACTATCAACACCCTAAACCAATCAAATCGCAGAATTTTGACATTGCTTGCTATCTAATTGGTCGGGGTGTAGTTCGGTTTATGACGTCACCTTTTTCGTAGTGAATAAATTATAGTACTCGATTTTTGTAGAGTGAAACTAAAAGGATTCCTTGTCCTTCTATCGTGACAATAAAATACACTTTAGTAGTCCTACAAAATACTCAAAAACCAACAAAATCCACAGTCCACGTAATCACAGTTACAGATATTATAATTTAAGTTTATATCACTGTGTAAATATAATTTAATAAAAAGATGTTAGTTTTATGTGCCAATTAATATATTTATTGCTTATTGTAGTTTTGAGTGAATACTATCAAAATACCCAATTGAATATTTCATAAAAGTGATAACAGTGACGTTTACAGTCAGACGAAGTTTTTCCCGTCTTATTATCAGCACGGTTATAAAGGAAATAGATTTCTTTTGAAGTTATCATCATCCTAGCAGACATTGCCGATTGATACCATAGAGGTATTATAAATAAAGCAGAGAAGCTAGCCGTCCAACTGTAATATTTCAGTTAAAAGTGAGAAAAAGTGTGGGTATATTAGTGGTACAGAGACGAACAGGATTCCGCCATGAAGCTAAAACCACCACTGCAATTTTATTTCTCTTTTTAATGTCGGACGTCTCTCCCACTCTATGTATTATGCTTCCTGCCCCTGTTTTTAAACTAAACCAATCAAATCAATATTAAGTTTGTTACGACAAATAATAAAATTATAACAAAACACGTAGGGTAGGGATCCACCGTCCTATCTATTCCGTGTGGTGTCTATAGGCCATAGTTGTCTCTTACCATCAGGAGGACCGCGCGCTTGTTCACTGTTATAAAAATATAGGTATACCTACTCTGGCAAAAATAATGAAAATAATTTATTTCACAGACTAAAAGCTGTTTTGTGTGAAATCTAAATTCTACCACCGTATTGAAATGTACCATTTACAAAAGATCCCACGAAAGAAAGCGGATTTGCTTTAAAATGTATACCTACCTTGATAAAAAGTAGCGCATGTCGTCCAAAGAGGTTGATTCAAAAGTTTTGATGTGAAGAAGATATATATACCTAAACAAAAATACTTTTGCATATTTTTTATATCGATTTTAATGTTAGAAGCAGACTTGTATGACAATGAACAAGCCGGCGAGTTCCTGATGCATGCGACAAAATTAAGCAATAGACCATAGAAATTATTTAAGTATGGGATAATTGGCCACGTGCGTTACTATTTCAATTTTTGTAAACTACAATGAAATTAAATGTCAGTATAATTTCGTGCTGAAACATTAAAAAAAATAAGTTACCTTTATACCAGTATTGCTTTAAGAAGTTTATTTCAGAACACTTTTTATTTCACATTTAGTACCTAAGCAAATAATTATTAATTTTCGTCGGAGAATATAATATAATTTTGAATCACCCACGAAAAGCTACAACGCCTTGTTTTATACCCTTGTCTACTTTTACCGTCAACATTAGTGCTCCTTACTTTCAGTAGGTATAGTATAAAGTATCTATCTATTTCACTATTTGGAGAAGAGGTGAACTTATAGAAGAATCTAAGATCCTAGTTTAAAATGGCATTCAACCTTAACGTCTCTTGTGTCTATAAATGACGTGAATATTTATTTACTTTGCTCTTGAAGTTCCTTGTTTGTTTTCTATTTTAAAAAGTTGGCCTATTAATAAAGAATACACAAGAGAAAACGTATCTAGGTACTATCTTTTTAAAGTCGGTTGAAATCAAGGTCGCGATATTTTTTATATTTCACAGTATTACGCAAGCATTATAAACGTATATTTATGTTTTGTTTATATTTAGATGTGTTAGATAGAGCGTGGTAGTACAGTTGACACAATATTATTTTACTAAAAAATACATTATTGATATTTTAAAACCACGTGTTGACGTAATCTTAGCTGCCATTAGTTATTATCTTCGGTTTTACTCTTTAGTAAAAGTTAGGTATAATTTATCAATCTGACATGAAAGTACTTCCTGTGAAAAAATTCCGATATAAAATGTAAGGTTCCATTAGGAATCCCGATAGATCCATCTGAATCGATAAATATGGTATTGTGACGTATCAATCGATAAAAACATTTTGGAATCTCCGTTTTAAATGTGCAATAGTTTACAATATCTTCCAATCAATCTTTTTTTATTTGGATCTACTTATCTGTAACTTTCAGCAGGGTTGCCTCAGCTACGATAGGTACCTAGTCCAAACTTAATAGACCCTCATTACTCACCACAACGCTACCAATAATCACCAAAAGGGTAGATCTTCCTACCTACAGACGAAGCCTTTCCTAAGGAACTCAGTTTTTATAACGACAAATAACAGACTACATGGATCTTGGTCTGAGTAAGAAGTAATATGAAAAATAAGAGCATTGGTGGCTTAGTCGTTAGTGCTTCGGACTTCCATTTCGGTAGTCCAGGTTCGAACCCCGCCATACTACAATGAATTTTTCTAACTTAGGCACATTTTCTGAGTGCTCTTACGCCGAAAAATATCGCGAGAAAACCCGGTTTCGTGTGTTTGAATTCGACCTAAATGGGCCTTGTTTCCCACCTGGATTACAGAGGTAGATTGCAGTCCCACTATGTAAATACTGGGACCCTTGTCTAATTCCCTAGATTAGGTAGCCGATCCCGATGTCGTCGGGTAGGTATAGAAGCGAGATAATGCTAGGGCGAAGAAATCGACTTAGATAGGTATAAATATTCATGAGTACGCAAGTCTATGTTTATGTAATTTTCCAAGATCAACAAAATGAACCTTACAAAACCATAATATTCAAACGTATTATTTATTTATAGCCGACTATATTTTAATTTGCATACTCGGTCCAGAAAACAAGTTTCATATTGATTTGTAAAATGTTAGTTTGTCCCATACCACGATCCAGTAAGGTCGAAAAAATGGCGGGTTTGGAAAATTTGAGTGAAAAAGATCGGGCTGTCCTAAGATGTATATTCGATCCTACTGCCACCATTGGAGACGTCGCTGATGATGGTGACCAGTTTCAGGAGAGTGATGAAGGTAATCTTTTGATTAGCCAACAAATTTGCCTAATAAGTATTTAGTAATAGGGTAGACTGGGTACGGTTGTGACAATTTTCAGTTGAAGACCAATAACTTTGAAAGTGTAGCAGTTAGCTGTACAAAATAAGTTTATTGTTGTGAAATGTACATTTACCTACAATAAAACATTAAAATCACATCCCTAAGAACTATGGTTAACTCACAGTAGCAAGTTAGAAAAAAAAGGGAAACTGTCACAACCGACCACAGCCCAAGGGCGGTTGTGACAGTACTTGGGGTCGGTTGTGACTGGCTCAAAAATATACCAAATTGATCATCAATCACATTTATTGCACCAATTATCCATGCTTCTCGCAATCATTTGCGTTTCCGTTACACAAAAACATTAATTGTAATATTTATAAGTACTAATAATAAGACAAATTAGCATCTATAGCTATTATGAGAAACTACTACTACTTACTCCATCTGACTGATTATAAAGTACTTTTATCAGTCTTAAATAACAATCAGTCTAATAAACAACGTAAAAATACTCGTATAAGCTCATTCTCAACCCAAGCAGCA
>DVZL01006179.1:0-11533 GCA_018236625.1 Lasaia peninsularis
TCTGCCAATTTTGGTGCGGGGAAAGGTAACTACTACATTCGAACAAAGCACACATTTACAAAAATAATTTTCGTCATTACAAACTCACATTTATATGCAATTGATACACTACGTCCTTTCGATGCTTCACCGAGTCATTAAATAAGTTTAAATCGATTACGCGAACAGTTTTTATATACGCGTTAGATAATATGATCTCATACTTTGGCAGAGGGGAATGCGTACGTAAGGATTATCCTGAACTAAATGATCTAAGGGTTCAGCGCAGTCGGCGTTCAACTTTGACTTTGACGCACGAAGCTCTATTCTCTGGTAGACAACTTGTTATTATGAGTTTTCAGTTTATCTGCCATCATGGGACCTAGCGTCGTCAGCTAATTGTCAGTGTATGTATAAGTATAATGTCTTGCGAATTTGGTTAATAAAAGTGTCATTGTTGGCAAATTTCCTAAAATATTAAAGACTGTCATAGTACGGCCAATTTACAAAAAGGGAAGCAGATCAGATTATAATAACTATAAACCTATTACTATCCTATCATAGTAATAGGTTTATAGATAAAATAATTTAAAAAAATTCTAAGAAAATATGTGACTTTTATAAGAAAAGTGACTACATAACTGAAAATTAATATAGTTTTCAACCTAACAAAACACTACTGTTATCTTGTTTTACAAAAAATATATTTAGACATCTTGATAAAAAATGCTATTTATGGTAGTGTTTGTTGATTATAATAAAGCATTAGACACTTTTAGGCATGATATACTTATACAAGCATTGAAGAATACACCAAATCTAAAATTACATAATCTCATCTGTCTCCATAACAATTTCAAAAATAATATAACGTCCTTCTGTCATTGTGGGCATATAGATGTTGTAGATAAGTAAACGTACTTAGGTTTGGTAATTGACGATCGACTAAATTAGAAATATCATATTAAACAACGTGTGTGATAAACTTAACGTCATATTAGCTAAATTCTCCTATATAAAATATAAAATATCATATGATATTTCATTATCATTATATAATTATTTGGTTAAATCAATAATAGATTATGCGCTGTCCAGTTATGGCAGAACTTATAAAGTTAATGACTTTTACTTTGCAATTAAGAATATTAAAAGAAATAGTACCAAATAAATTTAAAAACAGATCAAAGCGATCATTTTAACTTTTTAAATTAAGTAAAGTTATTAATTTCAATGCACAAAAAAGTCCATAAAACATTGTTACCTTAAAACTTTTTTGAAGAAAAACTTAAGAATATTAAAAAGTATGATATGAATCAAATGAGACCAAGGAACATGATTAAAAATAAGTTAATATTACCTAATTATAATAACCCTCTGCTTATAAACAACCTGCCTAGTAATATAAAAGATACGCTAACAGCTAAAAATACTAAACACAAATTTAAGCAATTATTCATAGAAAATATATGAAAAATATGTATAATAAGTCTATATTTGTGACTGCAATATAATACGTAAGACATTTATATTGCAAACATAAATAAATAACAAAAATCTATTTATAAAAAACATTAATTATATATTTGTTATTGTTTAGTTGTCGTTTAATTGTGTGTATTATGTAAATATATATTTTGTTAGTTGAAATCCGAATCAACCTGTACACGAATCAAAAACCAGTTTAACTCTGTATATTATTGTACTATGCATCGTTGAAAATGTGTTAAAATATTTTCTGACGTATTCTGGTTGATTTAGAGTTAAAAATTACGTATCACGCATGTTATACCTAAACTTAATATAATGAGCCGTATTGACTTGTCGTTGCACGGGAAAATTCGGACGAGTTATTGTTGCACCATCTTATTTTAAATGTTTTAAATTTTGAAACGAATAAATAAACAAAATAATGTCATTTTTGGGACAGTCTTCTCAATTCCTTGAAGCAGACGTCTGGATACAAAAATATAAAAGATTTATAGCATCGGCTAATCATGGGTACATCTTACATCTGTATCTCTGCCAACCCTTTCGGGGATATGGGAGTATATTAATCAAATAATTTATTATACTTACGAATAAACATAAGGACCAACGTCTTGTACATGTAGTTTTTTGTCGTAGCCATCTCTGACGCGCTGCCAATTTGTATAGTTGAAGAGGTGAACCTTCATCAGAGGCCTCACTGTTGGTCGTCGCCACATTGAATACGCTAATGAGTTATTCCTTATTACCATACTCTGGAAATGACATAAAAAATATAAACAAATATCCCTGGAAAAATTACAAAAATTTAATCCCAATGTAAGCAAATTACGTGCTTGTGTTATGGGTCAACGATATTAAAATGTGGAAATACTGGTAGTAGAGTGCTGTGCAGCAACTCGCCCGGGTAGGGATCCATCACCCTACTTATTCCTGCCGCCATAACAATAATGTCGTGTTCCGGTTTGGAGGGTAGGGCAGCCGGTAGACTTGCACATCAGGCCTAACATCCCGGCCACAGATCTGTGACGCACCTACAGCGTCTATGGTGTCTATAAGCCGCGGTTGTCTCTTGTCCTACGTCTTATCATATAAAAAAGCCTAGGTTATGTGATGCTGTTCTCTCCTCTCTTTCTCTTCTCTTGCCTATTCTAGAAACAGCTGGGTAACTCCTAAAGATATAACAAATACATATTTAGTAAATACCCACAGACAATATGGCATCGTTGATGGTATTTGTGAAACAAAAGAAGATTGTTCCAATGAGACTAAGCACGAACGTCGTAGATAGAAACACCAACACTGAAACAAAATATTAATAAATTATCATGTATAGTATGTGACAACACCATCGCCAATTAGTGTAATCATTTCATCATAGTATAAAACAAAGTCGCTTCTATGTACCTATGCTTAAATTTTTGAAACTACGCAACGGATTTTGATGCTGTTTTCTTAAATAGATAGTGTAATTTAAGAGGAAGGTTTATTTAGGAGGACGGGTCGTTAGTCTATGTATAAAATAAAGTTTTGTTAGTTCATTATTTATAACTCAAGAACGACTGAACCGATTTGGCTGAATTTTGGTAGAGTTGTAGGTTAGACCAGGAGACAGTCATAGAATACTTTCTGTCCCGTTCCAATCTATTCTCATGATATAGTAGTCTGACTTTCGGTTAACATATCTTTTTCATCACCCTAAGTACGGGCGCGGCACATCAGTTATTGGCACATTCCAATCCTGGGCAATTAAATGTTTACTCAGAATAATCTGAAAAACATTTAAGAAAAATTACCAGAATTAAACCCGGGACCTTACGAGTTACGCGGCTAACGGTCTTAACATGCGACAGGCGTACCGTTATACCACAGAGGCGATTCAATGAAATAGAAAACGAAAGAGATAGAACATTTCAGGCATGTCAAATTAGTCGGAACATAATAACTTGTACGAGTTTTAATAAAAATATTCCGAGGTATAATTTAAATATCTCTAGAAATGTCACATACTTATTTGACAGGATTAAAAGTATTTTATCTTTCTTTTTTACTTACGTTAAAAGAGGATGGCAATGACTTAAATAAGTTTAGTTAACGTAATTATTGCCATTGTTGGTAATTCTTTTGCTGCCAATTTAAGATATCGCTGTCTTCTTTCGTCGCCAGTAAAAGAAAGAAACAAAGAACTCTTAGACCTGTCAGATTAGTCTGTATGTAACGTTTCTACAGACGTTTAGACTATACCTCGGAATATTTTGATTAAATTCACAAGATATTATTTTCTGTCTAATTTGACATGACTAATATGTTTTATCTCTTTCGTTTTTTATGTCACTGAAAAAAGATGGCACGTATCTTAAAGAAGTTTAGTTAGCGTGGAGAGGAATTACCACTAATGTAGTATTTAGGTTGTTAATTAATCGTATTACCATAATGGGTATTACCCTTTCACATATTTACATTTAAATGAAATTGTGAAAGATCCATTGATCAATTGGCACACAGATACGTTATCATTGACAGTGGCGACCTCTGACCCATGAAATGGTTACATGTGGAACTGTGTCACTACAGTGCAATCTACTAAATAGAAAGAGCTTGATCAAAATTAGTTCTTTTCTTTATGACGTGCGAAAAAAATACAAACTTTCATCATTTCAGCTAATACTAGTCCATCGTTGTGTGTATGAGGAGGGCCATCAATGCATGCTTGCATCTATTGTACCGTACCAATTCACAACTAATCTTAAGAGTTGTCAATTGTGTGTCAAAAGTGTTTAAATAAAGATCTGAGTCTGAATAACACTTGCAAGGCTATAATTCCATCATCAGAATAGACAAACGTTGCCAATATTTGTTCAAAACATTGTCTTAATCATAGCGACATCTATTGATTGGGAAACTACTTAGCAACAAATTATGTTTGTTGAATGGGAACAGAAATACGAGTACATCATCTGCAAAAAATGTCAGCTATCACGGTTCATGCAATACTGCCTGGTGACAGACAGACACGAGAGTTTTAATGGAGTTTCGTTTTACCCTTTAGATACGGAACCCTAAAAGCGTATTCGAAAAAGGTCAGTAATTTATCAGTGAGTAGTACCATCAGGTGACTTTATAAAAGGAAATCCCTAGCTTGTAGGAATATTTTTTATTAGATAAGACAGACAGTCAGACAGACAGATAGAGACAGATAGACAGACAAAAAATCTAAAAATACTATTTTGGTATATGTAATCGCCTCTGTAGTGTAATGGTAAAGTTACGGGCTCGATTCCCAGATCGGACAACTTTTCGTAAATGTTTTTCAGATTATTTTGAGTAAGCACTATAATATTATGCTCGGGATTGGAATGTACCCGAAGTGGCGATAGGCTTGCCACCTATCACATCATGGGCTTTAGTATCTTGGCTAATCGTGGGTGTTCTAAGATATATCTACTGGGCTTACGAGTCGTGGCCTCTCACCTCTGCCTACTCCTTCGAGAATAATAGGCGTGAAAGTACTTTTGTATATATACCTTGTAAAGATAAGTACATATGCATTTAGTAGAAAGCGGTTATTTTTAATATTATATACAGACACTCCAATTTTATTTATTTGCATATATGTGAAAATGCATGTGTTTTAAATACATAATATTAAAAGGAGGCTCCCATACAACAAACGCGAGTTCGACTCGCACTTTATCTCCTATGAGTTATAAGAAACGTTACTAATACTTATTATTATATATATTTATTTTATCGTACCAGTTTTCAATAACCTACCTCATCATTTTATTTAGGGTTGGCTAAAAGGAATCTCGTTATATGTTTTGTTATATGATATGTGGAAGTCTCACCAAGGGCCAACGATGAAAAAAATATCTTAATGTAGTAGCAACCCTAATAACTACCGGTTCTGGTTGCTTAGGTTTTTAACGGTAAATTACCTCAATTAAATGAACAGATGACATGAGATTTTCAATAGCTTAATCACTCGAAATAATTTTAGAACATTCTCGATGAAAAATGTTATTCGTCATGAAGTAGAAACGCAATTTAAATTTTTTTTTTTAATTAGATTCAGGTTAACATTTTGTATTGGTTTTGGTCAATTTTGTTTTTTGATGGGATTGAATGGCAGTCAAACTGACAAATTTCCTGATCTTAAGAAATATACGCCGCTTAAATACACCAATTTAAATTAGGAATATTATGATCTGATATACAGCGCGTAAAACATGATAATCAAATTATCCTTTATTACCTTTTATTAACACAATGATTATTATTTAGTTGTCATAAATTGATAGACGACGCGTAACACGCGTAATAGTCGAGCTACCTCTCAAATACCGACTTGTAATGAATGCCTAAAAATAACAAATAATATGGAATAATAAAATGTATTTAATTGTTTAATAATTCACCATTCACAAAACTTATAAAATGCAATATATTGTGACAAAAGATAATGCACAAAAGGCGAGGTTATCTTTATATACCGAGGTTTCTTCCAGCCCAGAATAACATGATGCCGTAACCCTAAATCCATTCTTTTTTTTTTAAACTTTGTCGCACAATGCCAGTCCTATAATTAATTATCTTAATCACAACATTTTATTCTTAACTTGTAAGCCTAAGCCAAAGAAGAAAAAAAACTTGCAAGCAAAGTTCCTTTCCTTATTTAAATTTTATTTTTTATGATTGATAGATATTAGAGAAGGATTAATAATAGCTAAATTATTGTTTCTCTTTCCAGGTAAGGTAAGATTTTTATAATTTTAATAAGTATGTATTTATCAATATTGGAAAAGCTTTTTGTTGAATAATATGTGTAATCAAATAATCTTTTTAATCAAGAACAACATGATGGTTTTTATTTTACCACGATAAAGATTTAAGAAGTTATAATAAGTATTCAGTCTGGCCATAAAACTGTTACAATTAAAAATAAAAAAATATATATATTTGAATTAGGAATCTGTAATTTTTAATTTTTATACGATTGTTCATTATGTTATCTCATTTTGGCGCCAATACATTGTACAATATTTTGCGACATTAAAATGGAGTGTGGTGATATAGAGAACCGAATCGCTGTAATTGCATTAAAAAAAAGTAGGAATGGAGCAAAATGCAAATTTTAAAACTCTCCATATAACTGGCATTAGTCAAATGTTTGTGTAACGGGCTATTAATAGATACAATAAGAGTTCCTCTGTTTGTGATAGAGAAAGATCTGGCCATCCACGTAGTGTTCGTACGAAATAGGTGGTCAAAGCAGTAAGGAAAGGAATTCGAAGAAATCCTGTCCGAGAGCAAAAGATTTTATCTCGGGAAATGAAGATAGCACCGAGAACATGTCGCGTATTTTAAGAGATGACAAAGACCTAGGACTTGTAGCCTTTAAAAGACGCACTGGTCATTTCTTAACCGATAAATTAAAGACGAATAGGGTGGTAAGATCGAAACAACTACTGAAGCGGTACGTAAAGGTAGGTCACAGAAAAATTTTGTTTACGGAAGAGAATTTTCTTACAACTGAGCAACATTGACAAATTGACCGTAATTATGCTCAAAGCTCTACGGAAACTTCCCAATTAGTCGACAGAGTGCAACGTGGGCATTATCCGACTTCTGAGATGGTATGGTGGGGTTTTAGCTATGAAGGAGTGACTTAGCCACATTTTTGTGAAAAAGGTAATTAATACATCGGCACAAGTGTATCAATATACCATTCTTGAGGAGGTCGTTAAGCCCCTTAACAACACCGTTTAATAACGAAGTATGGTCCTTCCAGCAAGACTCGGCGCCGGTTCATAAAGCTCTTCGTAGTCTTGGTTGGAAGCGAACGTTTCGGGCTTCATTATAGCTGAAGACTGGCTATCGCGGTCGTCTAGTCCCGATCTTAATCCGCTGGATTATGATTTATGGTCAGTTTTAGAGAGTACAGCTTGCTCTAAACGCCATGTTAGTTTGGAGTCCCTAAACCAACCATACGATTGGCAGTGAAGAATTTCCCCATGAAGAGTGCGTGCTTCTATTGATAACTGGCCTCAACGTTTAAAGGACTGTACTGCAGCTAATGGAGACCACTTCGAATAAGCTTTTTATATTTTTGTTTTATATTTATGCATTAAACTAAACTGTAAAAGTAAGTAATGTTGTTTGAAATTGGCTGTTTCTTCTCCTGACTGGCTAGGTTTGGAAACAGATGTAGTTTATGGTAGACAGGGTTAAAATAAGTCGGGTATAAATTAATGTTTATAAATAACAAGATAATTAGAATATAATATGTAGTTAAAAAAAATTATATAAGTAAGCACACCACATTGTGGTAGAATATGTTGGTATAATTAAACACAATTTTTGTAACAACTTTTAAACACACATATTCGACAAATAAATAATTTTCATTTAATTTCATTTCTATTCCTGGTAAGCGCATTTTCTTCTATTGAGTTTTTTCCAGTTTATCTGATGAGCATAACGTTTGGGTTTGGATTTATGCCTGATATGACGATGGACTTGCCATCCATCATATTATGGGCTAATTGTGGATACGTAAGTCCATCTGCCTACCTCCTCAGGGATATGAGCGTGAATTCTTATTTTTTAACTGTAAACTAATCTAATTATTATGTCTTTTTATTAGGAATAATTAAGGATATGAAATCTATAATAAAATTTGTTGATTTCCTTACACATTAATTTTAATTGTGAGATTCCATGCATAGTTATGATTGAACAAAAACATCTATTCAAGATATTTTTAGCGACTTCTGACCTTTATAACCTTGAAAGTTAGATGGATTTCTGATCGCAAGAACTATTTGATGACAAATAAGTAAAAAACAAACGAGACGAGTCGGACTTTCGCAGAAAAGGTTCCGTACCTGTAAAAACGACTACAAATCACGTTTGTTGTACGGGGCCCCTTTTGTAATATTTATTATACATGGGACACTCTAAAGGTTTTGCACTTCTAGCTAATCGGAAGTATTTGAATTTCGAATGTTATATTTTTTCAAACGTTGGAACCTTCTTAGTAATAAAAAAAAACAATTGGCAGGAAATGATTTGTTAAATGTTTTTTTCATACATCAAATGATCAAAGTTCTACATACGCATCGCAAATGGAATTAAGTCGAAAAGATTTTAGAGCGATTAATTTTTTATAATTTTAAAAGTTTTCTCTCTCCGCAAGACTGTGCCGCTCGTCTTCAAAATGCTTTTGGGAGAGAAGCTGCTGACAGCTGGTGCTGGTGACAGCTAGACAGACAGACAAACAGACAGACAGCGGGGTCTTAGTAATAATTAGTCCCGTTTTCACCCTTTGGACACGGAGTTTTAAAATTAATTCTATAAATTTTATAAACATCCATAAATATATATGTTCATCAAACAGATGCGTGACCCATTAGGAATCGAACTCGAGCTTCATTGATTATAATTGCTGCATTATGTCTGTAAGTTCTATACTAATATCTTGAAGAGAATCTTTGCTCAAACTTCAGTCCTACTGACTTTCCTCACTTGTTGTTCTGGGTCCTCTATTTATTTATTTATTTATTTAACACTTTATTGTACACATGAGATATTACAGCAAACAAGAAAAATAAAATATAATAAAGAGTACAAAAGGCGAGCTTATCTCTGTCAAGAGATGTCTTACAGCTAACCTAGGATAGAGAAAAAACATAAATAAAAGAAAAATGTTTGTGCACAAACTAATCAACTATACAAAATAAAGTATACTAGCAGCTAAGTTATTTAACAAAAGTTACCGATAGTGACAAGGAATAGGATTAGAAAGGAAAGTGATTCAGTCTCTATGTACGATAGGCAGGGCAGGGTTAATTCTAAGCATGCTATATTATGTTCATCACACAGACGACTCCGTCGGGAATCAAACCCGAGCCCTACGGTTGGTTATCAACCAACATAAGGCCTAAAACTACTACGATTTTGGATTTTCGTACCCCTTATACTTAACTTACTACCCCTTGAGTACGCCTCATTCATTCGTTCATTCATTCATTAATATAGTGAGGTAAACAACTCTCGGTCGGATAGCTAATTTAAATAAAATATATTCTAGTTAATATTATCTCAAAGTTCAAAGAAACTTATCTATTGTGAACTTTAAAAACGCAACATCGTATGATTAGGGTTATCACTTATCTGTCTGTTCGTAAAAACAAAATCCGACTAATGTACCCTTGTCGGTCTGTCTGTCTCTTATCAGACAACTGTGAACTTTGTCGAGATTTCAACTAACTGTATAAATTAAAAAATGTCTATAATATTATAAACAGCTGTACTATTGAGATCGCTTTTGTGAGCGTAGTTGGTGTCCGACTTCGATACACGAGTTCCCCGGTTCGGTTCCCGGAGGTGGCAACTTGTTATATGTTTTTTTTCAGTTTATCTTAAAAAACATAGCAATTTCAATCCCAATATCGGGGGTAACGGATCAGATTTCTGACCGATATCGTTGACTACAGATGATATGCTCGTCTACAGAGACGATAGTCTAACACAGCGGTTCTCAAACTCTTTAGGCGACGGAACACTTCTTCGAAACAAATTACATCACGAAACCCTTAAATAGGAAAAATATCTGTGTGTACAGCTTTGTTAATAAACTTGTCACATCTTGTATTCTCGCGGAGCCCTTGTTTAAGTTTTGTGGAACCCTAGGACTCCGACGAACCTACTTTGAGTATGACTGGTTTATCACGGATAGGTGATAGTTAGGTAACTACAATATGTATCTTAGTGTTAGTAGTTAAGAAAACCGCATCAAAATCCGTTGCATAGTTTTAAATATTTAGTATATATAGGGATATAGGGACAGAGAAAGCGACTTTGTTTTATTAAAAGCTTTTATTTAACTTGCATTGTACTTATGTTCCTATGTAAGTATGTATGTTCGGGTGGAATCTTAGAATTCAATTTTGAAGTAGATATCTTCACCAGATTAAGGTGAAATTTTGTATACACGTTAAATTTGAATGACAATGCACGATAAGGTACATGACATCATTCTAAATCCGATATGGCGGACCAACTAAGATGGCAGTATAGTTGTTTTTAAAGCACTTCTACAATATGGGTACCAAATCAAAAGGCTCGTTAAGAGCAACTCGAAAAATAATAAAAGTTTTTTCTAAAAAGCTTTTTTGGCTTTTTAACTTATTCTATGTAGGGATGCTTATCGGCATTAAATTCGGATTTGTACATAGTTTCGCTTGATATAAATAAAACTTGCAAATAAATAGACTGTAAGGGTAAGGTAGCCGGTAGACTTGCACATAAGGTCTAACAGCCCGATCACAGTGTAGCAGTCATCAAAACATATATGGTGTCTATAGGCCATGGTTGTCTCTTACCATCAGGAGACCCGTGTTCCTGTCCGCTGTTTTATCTCATAAAAAAAATAAAAAACATTTAACATTTAAAAAATAAAGATATATCGTCACGCCCGTATCCCCGAAAGTTTAGTAAAAAGTAAAGTGCACCCACGATTAAACGACGATATTAAGTCCCATTATGTAGTAGGTGGCAAGCCCGTCGCTGTATCTGGCGAAAATCCGGGGTTTCCTCACGATGTGAATATCATATCATCTAAATAAGTGGGATATACAACTACGTAACAAATCATTATACTTAATTACCAAACATCTTCGACGTTACATTCAATTACGGCTTCTGGTATGCGAAAGATTAAAACCTTTGGCTAATCGCCTCTGTGGTCGAGCGAAGTTGGTGTCTGAATGACACACGAGGTCCCAGTTTGGATTCCAGAGTTGTGCAAGTAGTTCTATGAGTTTCTTAAGTTCATCTAGTAAACTTAACGTAGCCTGATTACGCTATATGGGTCAAAAACAAAATGAGGGTATACCAAAATCAAGATAATAAAACTTCTTATATTGCTATGAAATTATGTACTAATTAATGTTTATTAGCTTAATAATCTTATTATAATAATATTAAAATAGATCAGACTTAGATATTTTCTGATTGCCACGAGCACTTTAGTTCTACATTTGTTGTTTTCTGTAGACTATGT
>DVZL01006180.1:0-11533 GCA_018236625.1 Lasaia peninsularis
ACATCTATGGTGTCTATAGGCCACGGTTGTCTCTTACCATCAGGAGACCCGTGTGCCTCGTCGCTGTCTTATACTATAAAAAAAAGACCGTTTGCCACGAAGGATCCCCAGTTCAATTCCCAGGTCGGGCAACTTTTCTTAAATGATTTTCAGATTTTTCTGAGTAAGCATTACATTGCCCGGAATCAGAATGTGCCCGAAGTGGCGATAGGCTTGCTTGCCACCTATCACATCAGGGCCCTAGTACCTTGACTAATCGTGAGTACATAGGAGGTGGGTGGATGGGTATTCGTGGGTATATCTGCTGGACTTACGAGTAGTAGATATACTAGCATACCTCTGCCAACCGCTTCAGGGATAATTAGCATTTACGTACTCGTGCAAGCTTAAATGTATGTACATCATTTTATTTTTGTAGAATACTACAAAGAACTTGTTGCTCTCTAAGATTTCCTTTTCACCGACGCACGGTCGCCGTGTGCGTGAGGGAGCTCAAATGCACCCACCCGCCCACGCGTCCGCTCACCCACTCGCCCGCTCGCCCGCGCGCCCGTTCACCCACTCGCCCGCTCGCCCGCTCGTCCGCTCGCCCCGCTTATTGAAGTAAAATTAAATTAAATTCTCAGTACGCCTACTCTTGTTTTCGTTGTTGGAATTCAAACAGTTTTGTGATTCCAGTTCAAACTATGTAAATACCAGAGCCGGGTTCAAACCTGAATTTGACAATTGCTGTCATTATGGCTGTACCAAAGGGTGAGATGGTCAACTGAGTTGATTGCTCGGAACTCTACTTAGTCACTGTTACGGGTCTTGTCACAAATTTATGTATGCTCATCTTTTACGACCTGGCTGGTGTGAGTTGGTCGTTTTTATTGTATTATAAGACAAATAAGCAGATGGGTTTCATAATGATAATATTTACACACAATCTAGAAAAATTAAAGATGGTTCATTTCAAACCTGACCTGCGATAATAAGTTACTCGCATTAATAAGCTTTCCAGTATATACCTAAGGGAACGATAGTTTTCTAACGTCTTGTCGTGTTTCATGATTTTCTTATAACGATTGCAGTGCGCTCCGACAACGTTGCTATACAGTGATTGAACAACAGTGCTAAAACATATTGCATTATTTATTATTAACTAAGATGTGTTTTTTAGTAGTTCCAGTACTTACTAAAATCATCGTAGTAATTTAGGACTTTATCATTGCGACAAGATTACAGATCTAATATCGGACTTATAACTTATAACCAGGTGCTTGGGTATTAAGTGATGTGTCAAAGTCCACGCTAAGTCCAGGCAGCGAGTGAGGAACACTTGTGTACGTATTATGCTTATGATACACAATATAAACATTGCAACTTAACTTAAAATACCTAAGTTATAACTAATGTAACGAACAATTTGCCGGTAATTGTTCGTAAAGCTAGCTTGAACTTGTTGATATAACTTGTTGCTCTACTCGAATTATTTTTCACTGATGCGCATGTTTTGAAGTGTGTGAGGGAGATCACGTGCAGGATGTTTCCTGACATTTAAACGCACTCACTGCCTATTTATCTGGGTTCACTTACCGTCAATCAGTTTTCCGGTACTGGATCAAACTATATATAACCTAGTCACAGTTATTTGTCACGCCCATATTCCCAGGGTATGAAGGGAAACGGAAGGCAGAGGTACATTTGCACCCACGATTAGCCGACGATATTAGCTCCCGTGATGTGATCGGTGGCAAGTTCGTCGCCATATCGGGCACAAATCGCGGGTTCTCTGAAGATGTTTTCCTTCAGCGTTGGAGCACACAGAAATTGTAATTAAGTTAGAAAAGTCTTTGGTCGAACCTGAACCAATACCCATCATGGAAATCCTCAGCGCGTACCCCCAGGCCACCGATAAAACCTTAAAACCTATCTCACTTTCGAGTCTGCTAACTGTCTCCATACATAAAAATAACAACTGTAACATGCTCTAGCCTGGCGTGAACCGGCGCAATCATACGTACACACTTTCGCATTTAATATGATTTTTTTAAAAGAAATTGTTGCTATATAAGATTTCATTTTCATCAGCGGAGGGTTTGTAGGTGAGGGATGCTCTCAACATTTGGATGCACCCAAACCCCACTCAACTAATGCTGGGCACGCCCACTCCCGTCCTCGATGTCGGAGTCCAATCAGTTTCCAGATCCTGTGTCAAATTTTCAACGTATCCATTAATTAAAATTTTCATTACTTTCACCTTTGATTTTATTGCTTTTCTTTTAAAACTATTTAATTTAGCTTTTATAAATAATATCTTTGTTATCTATTTTCTTATTTTATCCGAAATATTTTTTTTAGTTAACTAAGGTAAATGGAATATATATTCTTAGCGAAAAATTGTATTTTGCTTTTTTTAATAAAATATCTATTTTATACGCGATAATTGTACTCACAACAAAAATATCTTATGTCAATATCATTGTAAAATGAAGGATTATTTCAAACACGAGTTTACAAAACCTTGATTGAATCATATTATACTTATCTTACATTCGTAGCTTCGTCTCTTCTTCGCTCATTAAACGTGTGTTGCTCTCAGATCCAATGGAAAGCTAGAGAAGCCGGTATCCTAATCTAAGTTTACTACCACTAGGGCCATAGATGTTAATAGGCGATGAGTACCTACTTCTGACGATTAGGAGATTCGTCTGCTTGTTTTACTCTTCATGTATTAATTGGTAATGTTACACCACAAGATGAAATCTACTGACCATATTTACTTCGGAAGTTTCATTAATAAATGTTATTGCAAGCCTTCAGCGGCCACCTTTCCAGCCTTACGTGGTACTTGAGGTGGATTTATAAATAATTAAATGACAAGTTTTACCAGTGTACTTATTAAATGTACGTTGATTAGATAATATAAGAAAAACATAATTTCATGTTTAGAAAGTAATCCATAGATGTACCGGCCCGTAGAAACTACTAGCGAAGTGAATAACAAGGTCTCTGAGACATTAAAATTTTCTGTACTGCCTTTTTTAGGTATAAGCAAATATTGAGGAATTAACTGGTCACCGAACTTTGCATGAATTTATAACTGAAGCAGATGACTCTCCTACAACATATGATATCACCATGTATTGTATATGCTCCGGGAGCCCGGACGCAAATTTGCCTTGCAAATAGATCCTATTGTCAATGAATAAGGCTTAAATTCAAAGAGAAAATCAATATCAGTTACGCGTGGGCAGTATTCCCCCCAACATCCCCGGCAAGGTCGCCCGACTGGCGCTGGTAGAGGGGGGAAACAGGTGTAGAACTTTGCTAAGTTTGCTTAGTGGCTACACGTGATTCGATGGCCACAGCAACAACCAAATACAAATAGTGACAACAAACCTTTATCGCACTTTCACGACCTCTGTGTACACCGACTTAAACAACACATTATATTATGTAGTAAGAAGTAAAATGTTAATTGTAAGAAAAAATCTATAACAAAGAGTATTGCGAAAAATACAATTGTTGCTTAGGTAGGGCTCACCTTTTGTATATAACTGTGGCCGCGACTTTGTCCGCGTTTTTATTTCATTCTTTTATTTTACACATTTCTAAAATAAATGTACCTCGCCGTCCCTTATTAAATTAACTGTCTGTCAGTGAAAGTCCCGTCAAAATCGGTCCAGCCGTTTAAGAGATTAGCGGGTACAAACTGACAGACAAAAATTTAAAAAAACCATTTCGGCATTTAGTAAAAAGCGGTTATTTTAATATTGCAAACAGACACTTACATTTTATTTATTTTTACAGATTAAAATATAGTACCAAATCAGAAAATAGATGGCACTGTGAATTTTTACATCGCATCTCTGAATTTACTCGACCTTAATTTTATCACTATTTATTGCATTATCATATTTATTTAACTAGCCGACCCGTGCCCACATTGTTGGACGTTAATTATATTTTTGTAATACAATTATGTTGTGTACTTCTTAGAAGGTACTAAGTTTCATCAGTCATACTTCAACTTCAACATGACACAAAATTGTACTGAATCATTCGCCATAAAATTTATTTGTGACCGCCTCTGAGTATCATCTACAGGTACATATGATCTATACATATAATAAAACTGTAGAAAAGTGAATTCTGTTCATTGAAAATATTTAAAAAAAGTAGACGACTAAAAACGAGCAGCACAACACATTTTCAGCATTTTTTAGAATGCCTGTCTGTCGGTCTGTTAATTTGTTACTCAATCACAATCTAATGAACGGATGCAAATGAAACTTTTTAGGATTGTAGTTTGTACACAAAACTAATTTTCACAGGTGATATATTTCTGCTGCCACTATAATAACCAATAGAGTAAATATTTTAAGAGGTTTCCATACAAGAACGAGCTGACCCGACCAATAGATGGCGGTATAATTAGATTGCGTATTTATAATTTAGTTCTATTCAAGTAAACAGATTGCATATTGTACCGTGTAAACTATATTTTTATGGGATAAGACAGAGAACGAGCACACTGATGATACGAGACAGCGTTTAGACACCACAGAAGTCACTGCGTGTGATCGGACTGTTAGATCTGATCTGCAAGTCTACCGGCTACGCCACCCCCCGAATCGAAACACGATAATGTCATTATTGCGACAGGAATACGTAAAGCGGTGAATCCCTACCCCCCTAGGGTACCCCTTCATGCCAAGTCCGAGTCGGACTCGCACTTGGCTGATTATTGTTAGTTAATCTTAATGCTGTCTTTGGTTTGAAAACCAGGTGTTTCGCCCGTTTTCAGCAGCCTCCAACTATTCTTTTTAATATCTTCAATACACAGAATCGAATCTTCCACAATTTTATTTTACGTATAGATAGTTCATACTTCGGAGATTGTCACATTTTAATTTTATGGCGATTGGTTAAGTTATTTTTGAGATATTAATTTAAAAAGTGCCTGAACGACATGTTAGGTAATCAAATTGAAGTCATGTTGAAGTATGACTGATAAAACTTAGTATCTTCTAAGAAGTACACAACATAATTGCACCACAAACATATAATTAACGCTTAACGAAGTGGGCACGGGTCGGCTAGTTAAACTGTGAGAGATAATTCTGTGCATTGAAGATATTTAAAACAATAGGTGGGAATGGCTAACACGGGCAGCAGAAACCACAGAAAGTATTAAGATTAACTGACAATAATTTACAATCAATATATGTCAAAAAATCGGCAAAGTGCGAGTCGGGTGAGTCCGGCTCGAACATGGCGCCAAGGGTACCGCACCATAGATATGGTAACTATAAAAACAGCAACAAAATTGCATTACAATTATTGTAGAAGTATATAATAGGCATATAGTTTATACCATCTGTTTACTCGAACAGAACTACATTATAAATATCTACTCAATCTTTTTATACGACACCATATATTGGTCAGGTAAGGTCGTTATTGTATGTGAGCCTCTTTAAATATTTACTTTATTTTGTATTTTAGATTAGTATTTGTTATTATAGCAGTAGCAGAAATATATCACTTGTGTGAAATTCAGTGGTTGCCTGGATACGGTAGCCCTATCTCTTATCGTTGATACGTTTTTGATAGTCCAAAACTATTCCACCTCAATTTTTTATGCGATCCTCTTCAAATTGCCCTCCTAATGATATAAATGCATGTTGCCATAGCGCAACCCGGTGCCATATTGTTTAAACCGAAATTGTTTAAACAAGAAATTGTTATTTTTCAACCGGACAATTTTTTTTATATTCTTCATTGAAATACCAATAAAAAAGGTCCTGTGACTTTTAACGATAAAGTTAATATTTTTAAAGATATGAATTTTTAAAGGTTCGAAAAATCTCAAATTTGGGTATGTACTTTCGACCCATGAAAAATATATGAAAAAAAACATAATGTCTAAGTAATATTTTTTTTAATTCTCCATACAATTGTTAATAATATTGTTAAAAGAGATTTAAAAAAAATTCATTGTTTATATCTTTTTTTAATTGTTGTACTGTGTGTATGTGGTCGCCGGAAAAGTGTTGTTATAACTTTTCGTAAGATTTTTTTCCGTCTAACCCCTTTCACAACGCGCAATAAGAAACTTCGTTCCAAAAATCACGATGTAGAAAAAACACCGAGCTTCGTGTACTTGGCACTTGGACTTATGTGGAATGGGGAATGCTGACCTTTTTGCCAATCTAAATCTAAATTCTAAGTACTACAGATGGAAAAACATTAAACATATAGAAATAATAGTAAAATATAGAAAAATATGCTACAATATGAGAAAGGTTAAAATAGGTGAAAATACAAATCCTTGCAAAGTGAGTTTTCTATATTCCATTGTTCAATGAATGTGGCTTGATACAGTCATTAATTATTATAGCACATAAACTTAGATCGGGACACATTTCATTAAGGAGTTTAGAGTATTTTTATTAAATATTGCTGACTCTCCCAACTGTGAAGTGTGTGGGATAATAAAATACTCACTACACCAAGAGGTGTAGTGAGTCTTTTATTTCCACGCAGAAGTGAAATGTTTCTGTTTTAAAGAAAACTGGAATTAATAATTAAGAAGCTTAAAATTATTGTGTACGACATAGATCAGTTCTTAAATATAAATTATATTTTCTTTTATAATTATTTAATTAAATACTTTAAGGTGAGTGAAATTTGTAAATCGGTACCATGGAACTGACTTATACCTACATAGCGTAAAAGTTCCTATACTATAAATATGATTACAAAAAGGTGACGTCACTGTTCCAAGTTCAATATGGCACAAAAAGCTAAGTTGGCAGAATAATTATTGTTAATGGACTCCCACAATCAGAGTGAGTCAAATGAAATGCCTTCATGAGAATAGCGCTTATTAGCGCGTTACTGTCAACTTAAAACGTAACTACAAATTTTATATTCTATACCTATTAACTAAGTTATATACTAATATTTACTAATTTAAAAAAATAAAAATAATTCGTTCAATAAAGGAATTATTAGTATATTTACTCAGGTTACACAGGACAAGCTTTAATAAAAAATAAATAGTTTAGTGACGTTATAAGTTGATAGAAAATGTTTTAAAGGAATTTATTATTTCATCTCTTTGATAGCGCCCTTAAATAAAAGTTATTTAAAAAAATCACCTGTTTTATATAGGCACCTACTATATAATGGTCAGATATCGTAGTAATAGTAATCTAACCTCATCCAAATATTATATTTGAGGTATCTTCTACCTACGCATGAAAGACGTGAGAATTAATAAAAACCTTTCTTATTTGTCGTGTTTCGGTCCGGAGGAGAGAGAAGCCGTAACACTTGCACATAGACCATAAAAGTCCGACCACCAAATAGATAAGTCGTCATTTGTCAGTGCTGAGCTGTATGTGTTCCAGTTGGTGACCGCTGACGAACTGATCCTTTACAATTTACTTGTAGTACGAAGATTAGACGCTATTTTTCACTATGACGATACGAACAGATATAAATCATAGATCACAGTGCAGTGGTAGCGCTGTAATAGTACAATTACTATAGGAAATCGGCCATAAAGCTCTCTCTGTAGTGAGCGACCTAGCGTATACTGACCGACTTCTACATCGTGTTTAATTTTGATATACAACCACAGATGGCGCTGTTATAAATATTTGTACTACTTTAAAACAAACCGTGAAGTGTCACTACACCGGTATGCATTTTTGGTCCATATGATAAAACTAAAATATGAGTATTTTATGCTTATCTGCCAGTTACTAATAAAATCAAACAATTACTTACATATTTTACTTAATACACTATTCCAAATAATATATTTGTACTCGATTGGATACCAAAAGTGGACTTTCTTCTGTTAAACATTTTTTAAAGTTAAAGCAAAACATATATAATAGAAAAAATAAAATGTAAGTATAAAATTAATTTCGGAAATGATTCATTAATGACTTTGATAAATATACAGGGTGTTTGGTGCATCGTTTGCCAAATTGAAATGACGGATGGGGGAGGTCTGTTTCTATTACCCCTGACCCTCAGACAGTTCTTAGCCCAATGGAATTAATTATGTCTGTTTTTTATTTTTTTTTAGTAAAAACTCCAAAATTTAACATTAAAAGCGAAATAAAAAGTAAATGAAACAATATGTACATCTCACGATGAATTTATTTTAATTTGTAATGCTGTACCAATCCAACAAAATAAATATTACTCACTAACAGCATCTAGTTTTTTTTTCATTGACCCGCAAAGTGTTAGAAAAAAGAAAAAACAACGTATATCTCAACTTTGAAATTCAGTAAAAAAAAACTAAAAGCGTTCACGTTCTTCGGATTATTTTAAAAACTACTCTGGTTTATCCCAATTGTAACGGTATGCAACAAGTCATAAAGAAGTTTTACTAACTTCTCAATTATGTGCAATCTGTGTACAGGGGAAGGAAAATAACAAACCTGGAAAATGTACAAAATTTTAATCATTTATTATTTTAGATCTTATGTCTGTAAATTACATTCGATCGGAGGATTTCGCTTCTCCCACGGAATAAAGTAGCCAATAACATAGGTTACCCGTTGGCCAAATCGTCCAGTCTAAGATGATCTGATGATGAAATTATGATGACGATAAGGATGATTTCAAAGATCGTACGTGCAAAAATTCCTGCACATTTCAGGTTTTAACTCACGAATGTAGATCGACCGTTAATATGAGGATTTCTAAGGTTAAAATTTCTGAACTACAAAACATACGTCTTTGAAAGAAAATGCGTCATAGTCTGTAAACTATGTTCTATTCAGCAAAAAGTTGGACGGGATGAAAAGTACCTGCAACCTACCTCGGAACAAAGGACACGCGCGGACAATCTGACACGATCGGTTCAGTAGTTTTGGCGTGAGTCGTGGTCTTTGTTAATACATTCAAACAAAAATTCCAAAAAAAAATGAAGTTTGTTCTGCTGCCCGTTTTAAGCCGCTAGCAATTTTTTTTAATTAACTTCAGTGTTCAGTTACAGTGTGTCTTTCGCAGTGTTGTTATAATATGTAGGTATAGATAGGATAATATGTATAGATAGGACAATAGATTGGGATTTAGAGACAAGAAATGTTTGAAAGGCAATATCAGAAAATCGCTAGAAAATGCCTATTAGGAAAAAACGAGGTCATGTGGGCTTATAGGGGGGCATTATGCAAATTCTCGTGACCTATTCAGCGCTGCCGTGTGTTATGTATGCGCTGATATTGACGATCTCACTTTGTTCCTATCTAATGACTCTAGCTTTAATTTGTAATGCTCAGTTCGTCAGTGAGTTTAGTATATTTAGTATGAGGCCGAGTACAAACGAGTGGACGAGTTGAACATCCACCTCTTGTTTAGTTTGAAACAATATCTTATTTCTAACGTATCGTTTCCTATCTTTACAGCATTTTGCAGCTGTTGACGACCGTAAAAGCCGCTAGCCGTACGGCAGATCCTTTTTTGCCCCAGCTCCTTAAACCCCCTCCAAGATTGCTGCCACCATGGGTCGGAAGAAAATACAAATATCACGGATTACGGATGAACGGAATCGGCAGGTACGTTTCATATATATACTAAATGATTTCACAGTAGTCTTACTCTCTCACTTTCTTCAGTGTTAGACTATTGGATGCCATATTCACCATTCTAAGTTTATATGGTAAGCCGTAACTGATTAAAATTCTAGAATAGAATAATTATTTACCCTTTATAGTGCACCGAAATCAGAAACAACACAAAACTCAAACAAATCATTAAACATCATATTAGAGATAACACTTAGTGACTGAATGATACACAAAGACGGCCATATCCCATACACGTTTTACTATATTTATTTTACCGGTCGAGCTCTCTACCACCAGATTGTCTTTCTATATTATGCTTTTTAGTATATAAAGATATACTACTTACGATGATCTTATTTCTAAGACATTAATAGTGCGTTGTCATACATTCCGGTGAGTGTGCGACAGAATTACATGAACTAATTCGACCATTACATGAAATAATTACGCGCGTTATCGTAACCATTGTAATAACATTCTAAAAAAAATAAAGAGGAACTATGGGCAGCAAGAAATAGAAAACGCAAAAAATGATAAAAAAAGACTGTGGCAGGTTATTAAAACAATTACTTGTCCTCATCCCCCGGATGTCTCAACAAATTTTTTGTCTGCTGAGCAACCAACTGAGAGCCTGAATAAAATTAATAATTACTTTGCTGGTGTTGGTAAAAAATTGGCTCAAAATATTCAGACTAGATCCGCTTACCCAGAAGTAGTAAATGGCAACATATATTCTATTAACAACTCTATGGCACTATTTCCAACGGATGAGAATGAAATAATTTCAATAATAAACTCCCTAAAAGATAAATGTGGCACTGGAGTAGATCAAATCTCTAGTGTAATTATAAGGCGATACCGCAACCTGCTAGTGTCACCAATTACTCATATATGTAATCTGGTAATAACCACAGGGGTATTTCCATCAGCATTTAAGATTGCGGTCGTTAAGCCCATTCATAAGAGTGAAGATGCAGACTGTATCAACAATTACAGGCCTATATCAATATTGCCAGCGTGGTCAAAAATATTGGAACGTATCATGAATTGTCGTCTCGTGAATTATCTGGAAAAATACCAACTGCTTTCTCAATTTCAGTATGGATTTCGACGAGACAAATCTACGAATGATGCGGTTTATGATATGATAAACTCAGTTGTCGATTGTTTGGATGGAAAACAAAAATGCTAAGCCATATTAAGAAAGCCATATTAATAAAGAAAGTTATTTATTTAAAAAAGTTATTTGTGCCTGTAATTGGAGTTGCATTTGACTTGTGTTGTAAAGGTTTTGTGTTGTTTGTATTAGGTAGTGTATACTTTGTTGGCGCAATAAATAAATAAATAATATTCCTAGACCTCGCAAAGGCATTTGATACAGTCTCGATACCAATCCCTTTAAGAAAGCTAACTGATATAGGAATTAGAGGGACACCCCTAAATCTCTTCAAAGACTATCTCAAGGGTAAGAATATGATCCCCACCTTACCAACTGCAGTCGGCGTAAGGGGAGAGTTGCCCCCACTAAAAATTTTAACATACATCTTTCACATCACTTTTATGATCATCTTGGAACTTTACTGTATAATCGCCTAAATACTACTCTTAACATTTATCCACTAAATAATCATAATTGTAAGAAAACTATAAAGCAACATTTAAAATCACTTAACTATCAAGAAACAAAAAACTTATTAATATGATCACCTCTATCCCGTATCTACAATATTTAACCACACTTGCTCATTTATACACATATACGCATTACACCCACACCCGCTCAAACACACGCACACGTGCACACACACACGCACACACACACACGCACACACACACGCACGCGCGCGCACACACACACACACACACACACAAACACACACATACACACACACACACACACACACACACACACACACACACACACACACACACACACACACACACACACA
>DVZL01006181.1:0-11533 GCA_018236625.1 Lasaia peninsularis
TGGTAGGAGCATAAGGACATGTTGGTCCTCGTGCTCCTACCAGTAGGAGAACCGAGTAGGAGCAAGCGGAAGTGCCCCCACACGCGGCTAACGGTCTTAACAGGCGACAGCCGTTACATCACAGAGGCGATCACCAGTGATCTTGTTGGGAATAACCCAGTTAACCTAATTCTATGCTCGCCTCTTACGAGCTACCTGGTAAAAATGCAGATGGTCTATTCCACACAGGGGACCCGGACCAACACGGGGCAAATTGGTTGACAATAGGTATATTCTAAATAAAATGTCAAGTTAAAGAATAACTTTTTATCAATTCATATTGCACTATCAGACTGCATTCGAAACTAATTTAACTTTTTCCGTGCAATAGTTTTTTACTTTTAGTTAATGTATTGTATCTTTTTATGAAATCAAATATATTTAAACTTTCCTCCACATGAAATAATAAGAACAAATTTTATTTTCTCTCTCTCAGTTAGTAATTTCAGTAAACAACTACAGGTAAATCTCCTTCATTAAGTTATTAAATAGATATCTATAACTTGTAATAATAACTTGGAAAAGGAAATTTAATAATATATTTTCGTTAGAATATCTCATTCTTGAATATGAGAACTGCAGACCTTGCAAGTAAAAATAAAATATATATATACCGAATGAATGTGACATACATAATCAATTACTACTATATATTATTACTAATATCGGCAGTGAATATTGTTTTTAACAATAACAATTAGTATTAATACTAACCTAAGTATTTATACTAATTGTTAATGTTTAAAACAACATTGACTGCCGGTTCACTTATACAGACAAACGTTCACAGGTTTTTTATGTAATTTTAAAAAATTAACCTATAACAAAATAAAAAATATAAAAATAATGACTTTAAAACAGCTAACAAGGGCATAGACATAACGACATACAAGGCATGATAAAGCAATAGTTAACAATAATGTATCCCACAGTAGTGTAGATGAATGTTCACAAACAAAAAATATTGTTAGTAATTAATTTACTGTTTTAAATTTAAATCCCGATGCTGCAGTTAAAAGCAAAGCCTGTCGGCTATTTCAAAATATTTTTCAGTTATACGTAATTTAAAATATAAATTAAATAATACTAGCTTTGCCTGCCACTCGGTCCGCGTTTTTAGTCATACATTTTTAAAATAAAATTAGCCTAAGCCGTTTCTATTAAATTCTACTTCTTCTAGTGTCTTCTAGTGAAAATCCCGTCAAAATTGGTTCAGAGATTTCAAATATTTGTGTGGGTACAAACAGACGGGCAACAATTCTAAAAAAATATTTTTTTGGTATGTGTACCTTGTAAATATACATAGGCACTTACTAAAAAGCGATTATTTTAATATTACATACAGACACTCCAATTTTGTTTATTTGTGTAGATAATAATGCAATGGTTTTTACACAATTTTACGAATTCACGCCTAGAAATTAATCATATCATATAAATTTGACCTATTTGACTGGTAAAGCTAGATTGATTTAGGATGCAGCTAGCTATCATCATTGTTCTAAATAGAATGTAGGTTATTCCCCGTTCGAAAATTCTGTTTCGTCCGTTGGATAGATTCATATAGATACATAAATTACATGCTCAACGCAAAGTTAAAAAATATAAGATTTAGAGTCATTCTGACTGTGCATCTAAACATTTGATTAATGAGATATCAAAAATTTAAAACTTCTCGAGTATAATTCCAAGAGTTTCCATAAAAAAAGAGTTAAGTTTTTTCTTACGTGTTGAACGCTGTTTTGTTACAAAAAATAATAAGATAACTAGTGTATAATATAGTGTTTAATAAATAAATAAATATTATAAATTATATTTTGAAATATTTGCACACCACATAGTGGTGAATATGTTGATATAATTAAAAACTCTTGTTCTGTGACATCTTTTAAACACACATATTTGGCAAATAAATAATTTCAATTTCATTTCATTTTAATACTCCTAAATCATTTATGTTTTTCATCATATATGTTTAAATTTATAATAATCAACCTTTTGAATTATACTTCAGCTTTGCCCCCGACCAATTTCCTAAACATTCAAGAGGTTATGAAATGAATCAGGGCGGCCATGTGCAAAATAAAACATTTAGATGTTACGGTTTCTGTGATTGATCTATAAACTTATATGAAATATAAAACAGCTGATATAAGACTAATGTATACAGTTGCGAAATAGACAGATGTACTCCATTTTGTGTATATTATATATAAACTTTGAGATATCATGAACTGAGTTTCGGTTTATTAGTAATTGCAGAGATTTCAATGCGTTAAATATATATATTATAGAAATATATTATAGAAAAGTAGCTGTCCCGGCAAACTTCGTACCATGAAAAGAAAAATAGATATCCGAATTTCAGACCCACCCAATATGAACACAAAATTTCGTGAGAATCGATCAAGCCGTTTTGGAGGAGTTTACAAACACCGCGAAACGAGAATTTTGTAATTCCTGTATGGTATTAACGCATACAGATATTCGCTAGGGAAAGCAAATATTAAGGTATTATTATATTAATATTAAGTTATTATATAATTATTAAGTTAAGAAAGTAAATATTACCTGTATACAAACAAAAATTAAGTAATTATGTTGCAAACTCCCACCAAAAACAGTAATGCAGTTTCACAATCAAGTAAATAACAATTTACACTCAACGTACGTTTTGCTTCGCAACCGAAGTCAACTAGACTGCACTCTACTGCACTGTAAAACTAATAAAAGTAATAATGAAGATGATGCTTCGGTTACAAAGCGAAACGCGTGTTAAAAGTCAATTTTGTTTTGTATGATCGAAACAACTACTACTATTACCAACTGTACTATTTTTTTAGCAGGTGCTTTAAAAATAATAATTTAATCTATATTGAAAATATAGATTTTTGCAATGCATTGTTTTGCCTATTTTTATGGGATTAGAAAGTGAATAGGCACACGGCTCTTATGATGGTTAGAGCGTACAATCGCGGTCTATAGACACCAGAGCTGATGTTGTTGGCATGTCGCTGTCTTGTGGTCGGGGTGTTAATGTGCAAGTTACTGGTTAAAATTATTAAAAGAACAAGGAAAGTTTACATTGAGTCCTGTACCTATTGAATTTTATGCAAACACGACTAAATCGAGAACTGTTTTTAAAAATGCAGGAATAATTCGCTTAGTATGAAATTGCTGCCATTAATTATTTCATAACGCAAGAAACGCTGCGCGTATTGATTAGCTATGTGCATCTAAACAAATATATAAAATTAAGGTGCTTAAAGTGATGGCCAATGACATAATATATATTAAGGCCGAATCAATGCAAAGACATTCTATTTTCAGATTTGGTACTACATTTTTGTTTATAATTAAATTGAATCAATACAAAGACGCAATGTAAAAAAATGCATAGCGCCATCTATTTGTCTGTCTATCTGTTTTACCCGCTAATCTCTGAAACGGCTGAATCAATTTTGACGAGGCTTTCACTGGTAGACAGCTAAAATTTAATAGGGAACTTAATAGGGAAATTTTAGAATTTTGTAATAGAAATGTGTAAAATAAAATAATAAAAACGCGAACCAAGTGAGGTCGCGAGCACAGTTAGTAAAAAAATAAAAATCAAGATGAGTCCAAAAAGATTTGACAAACTCAAAGAGCGTAGAAGTGGGTTTATTTGGAAGTTATTTGCCAAAGCGCTCCATATGTTAGCTTTTTCTTATTTACGCTTACGTAAACGATTTCTTTTTTTCTGTAGTAGCTGTTGTTTGCAGGCTCGGGCAACTTAAGTTATCGAATAGAGAACTTATATCGAGATCGAAAGCGTCTAACACATAAAGATAAAGTAGGTATATACCATATAAAGATTACACTCTTAACAAAAATCTGTTCACTATATCAAACATCTATCTCATACTGATGGGACCGGCTGTATCACATTTAAAAATAAATATAAATAAATATCGCCATATTCCAGAAAGGGTAGGCAGAGCTAGATTCAAGGGTTAGCCAACGGTATTAGGTCCATGTAGTAGGTGGCAAACCCGTCGCCATATCGGACACGAATCCCGGGTTTCCTCACAATGGCACTCAAAAAATGTAAGTTAAAAAAACTTATTGGTATTTGGTACATGACGGATTTCGAACCCGGAACTCCAAAATGGAAGTCCGAAGCGTAGTGGTACGCGCACCAAATGGCACCGAAGTTCTATCATTTTGGCTTGGTCCATCCCACAAATCTCTCAGAAAGAGAGTTTGTAAGCATAGAATGATCGTATTGGGGGAAGGTCTTTGTCAACAGTGTAGTCTTCAGATGGAAATTTTAGCTTCAAGATCTAAAAAGTTGAAGCTAAATATCATTTAAATTTGTTTAGCTATTTCGTTTTAAAATATATCCAAAAAGTATTCTCAATCGTTTACGCGTAGGGTTGCCAGATGGAAGGTTTTCAGAGATTGTCCCGGAATTTTGCGTGCAGTTTCGTGTCCAGTAATTTTACTATGTTGTCCCGGAATAAAAAAATAGTAGTTTTTTTTCACAAAGTTACGATTCTACGGCTGCAAAACCAGACATAGCGTGCACTAATTTTTACTCATTTTAGTCACAGACCGGAGACCAAAACTCTGATTCCGTTTTTGCCCCTAAGAATATCCAGGAAATACCTAAAATAAGTTTAGTTAACGTTCGGTGGAATTACCACCAGTGATATATTTTATCACGAATTTTATTCAAAGTCAGTACCGAAGGCAATTATCCAGAAAATAATGAAAACCCGCTCTCGAGGGAGTCCCATTTAATTATCAACTGCATTATAAAGTGGTAATCAGATCGGAATTAAAGATAATTCTGTTTACATTCACATAATTGATCAAGCATATTAATAACTTTTTAATCATGCTATTTATAAAAGTAATTGGCAAATTATAATTATGTATCCGAGTACCTTGTTCGAGTAAGTTATTTTTTAACAAACTTCCAAATAAGGCTCTCCCGTTATTTTGTTTTTTTTTTGAGACTTTTTAATCTGATGATTTTTAGGTATCCGTACTGAAAGGGACGTATGGGACTCTATTACTAAGATTACGCTGAGCTTGTTTGTCTATTTTCTCTTATATCTCTTTAACCGTGATAGCTACGGTAAAAATTTACACAGTTGATGCATTTTTGTTGCCGCCATAATAGCAATATACAATGAATAAAAATGTAAAGATGTAACCATATAATAAACGGCTAGACCTTATTAATAGATGTCGTTATTCATAATATTTAGTTGTATATGTATATAGTACTAGTGACCCGCTCCGGCTTCACATTGGTATACTATACATGTTATAATAAAACCTTCCCCTTGAATCACTCCATCTGTTAAAAAAACGCATCAAAATCCGTTGCTTAGTATTAAAAATTTAAGCATACATAGGGACAGATAGAGAAAGTGAATTGGTTTTATAATATGAAGTGACGTAACGTAGTAAAACTTTAAATAATATTATAGATATATCGTGTACTGTAGTGAGATCGAAATGTAATAAAATCTATTAAAAGATGACCCCACGGTACATGTGTTACATCATTTGAAATAAACATTACGTTCATATTTTGACGATGTCCTTAAGTTTGAGACTACCGTAAGAGCTGTAGCGGTAGAATAAGTGAGAGCGTGGGCGATTTATATAATGTTTCAACTAAATTTGCGTACTTGTTTGCTGAAACCTTAAAATTAGAACTAGTTTTTAGATATCCGTACCCAAATGTTAAAAATGTTAAAACTGTCTATTTGTCAGTTAGGGGCTGTGTCTCATGAACCATGGTAGTATGAAATTTTCACAAACGATGTAAATCTATTACAACAAATACTAAAAAAGTGAATAAACTAAACATTTTTTAAGGAGGCTACCATAAAACAAACGAGTTTTTTGCCATTTTCATAGATAATGATACGAAACCTTTTGTGTGCGAGACTGACTCACACTTGGTCAGTTTTTTTAAAGGTTAAAATAAGAAAGAAGCCTATTATGGTAGATGAGCTCAGTATTAGCTCTGAATCACCTAAAAGAAGATCGAAAGTATTTTTTAAGGAATAAGAGATAAAATTAACTAGAATTTAGAATTAGTGTATTAATCTAGAACTATTATTTTATCTAAATATTTATACTAGTTTGAATTTTTTTCTGGAATTTTCCGTTCGGAACAGAAAATTCGAGAAAAACTTAAGTTCTTGCCCTCTGTCGCACAAATACACTATACCAGAACTTCTCTGTCTGAAACTGCTAGAATTTTTTTGATTTTACAAAACAGGTAAATCAAAAAACTATTTTTTGTGTCGATTTGCTTTGAAGGCAATTTATTTACCAAATAATTCTGTGTTTGGTATTAATAAGCCCTATGTTTAGCAATGATTAACTTTTGAATAACTTCAAACTGAAACTATACTCTGCAATAAAAAAAGAGTTTCCCGCTATCGCTTCCGCTTATGCAATAAAAAACTAAATGAACTGGTAATTTCAGTTTCTTATAAATAAGTTTATATAAAAATTAAACCATGTTTACACAATATATTACATATTTGTCTGTTTGGTTGCATATAGAGGATATCTAATTTTGTATAAGTAAAACACAACATAACACAAGGTTAACTAAAATTGAAAGAGCTCTGAATTGGACGTAAAGTAAATATTCACGCCATTATCCCCGAAGAGACAGGTGAAGTACATGCAACCCACGACTATTATATATACACCAACAATATAAGGCTCCAGGTAGAAAGTCAGTTTCTATCCTAGGCAAAGTTGTTTTTCAAAAGAATTGAAAAAACATATAGAACAAGTTGGCATATCTGGCACTCGTGCGTCAAAGTCTGACAAAATAAATCAAAATTCTTTAGCAATGTAAAACTGACTATTATTTTCAAAATGGTGCTATATTAAAAGTAGCAAAAGCATGTAAAAGTAGAAAATTTTCCAACATTATCCACTAGACCCGATATTCTTAGCACGTTTAATATAACCTACATTCTATAGAGACTTATTGTTAGCTCCGATACTAAAAGGCCTCTAAGGCTCTTATAATTAGTAGGTGCAATTATACCGGCGCAATCAGCCTCCATAACAATTAGTGCCCCGAACAAAGCCGTATATATCGACTCTTTATTATCTGAAGTCATTTACTTAGAGACGTTGAAAAAAGTTCATGTATTTAGGAATTTTTTAGAGATTTCTATAACGTCTCATAACCTGGTCAAATTTGATTCAGTAGATTTTCTGTCATAAAAACATGTAAGACAAACACACAGAAAATACCAAGTTGGTCATAGTAATGCACACAAAGAATAAATTTTACTTTTACAAGTTTACAAATACAGATAAATCATAACCTATTTTTTGTTGTGTTAGTTATGACTATTAGATAAAAAAATACGATTTGTTGAATAAGAAGAATAAAAATGAAACCTGAAATGTTTAATGTTTAATGCTTTTTAGGATTCCGTATCTTGAGGGTTTTTTTATAATATTGGAAAGCAAACAAGCAGACGGATTTCCTGATGGTAAGAAATACACGTCGCTTATAGACACCAAATTCTGCAACGAAGCCAACACCAACACGGGGAAGTAAAAAACATATGATCCGTCTGTCTATCTGTCTGTACGTCACCACGACAGATAGATTCACTGATGATGTATAGTGTCGTCACAGCTATAAAACAAATACGAAATAACAGTATAAGTGTTAATATTTGAGGGCTTTTCCATACAACAAACGCAATTTAAAGTGACATCTAATGGTTGTTGGGGAACTAAGTTATTACCAACAACCAACAGATGATGTGCTTATTTAGTTAGAAATATGCTTTTTTATAGTATAAGACATCAAACAGGCACACGGGTCTCCTGAAGGTAAGAGACAACCGTGGTCTATAGACACCATAGATGTTGTAGGTCCCTGCACCTGTGGTCGGGCTGTTAGACCTTATGTGCGAGTCTACCGGCTACCTTATCCTCAGGACCAGAACACGACAATGTCATTATGGCAACAGGAATAGGTAAGGCGGTGCACAGCACTGTACCACCAGTGGTCATGTTGGTTGTAGCCCAGTTTCCTACCAGGCAGCTCGTAAGAGGCATGCTCGCCTTTTACGAGCTGCCTGGTAGGAAGGCAGTTGGTCTATTCTACACAGAAGACCCGGACTAACACGTGGAATGAATACAACTGAAATATATATATACATATATTAATATATATATAAAAAAACTGTAAAACAATTAATTCTGTGTGGTAATTATATTTAAGAAAAAAGACCAACGTGACTAAAAACAGGCAACATTCTGTCTGTCTACCTTGATCATGCTAAAACCATAAAACTTATCGTGACAAAATTAAACTAGCGGGTAGCGTATATTTCGAGGTAGGTTATAGGAACCTTTTTATCCCTTTACTTAAGGGGGTTCCGTGGGAAAGGGGAAAAAGCCGAAATTTAAATTTGGCCATAATTCAGAAACGCGTTGTCACATTTTATTTATTAGTTTATTTGTTTGCAGACTATGCTGTAATTTTTGCAAGTTGTGAGTTTTATAATTCAGAAATTACAGCCAAAACAGCTCTCACTATAACTGGTCGGACAACCAGCAGAAGTTGAAACCCGAAACGTGCGGGAATCTTTGAACATATGGGTCACCATAAACTGGATGATAGAATAATCTAGATAGTATGAATTTTAAACTTAAGTGGAACCGTAATAAAATAACATTAACGTCAGATCGTATAATTATGTTAAACAAGTATGTGATCTGACATTTTGGTTATTTTATTGCCCGAAGACTGTGTGCTATTTTGCTATTCGACAGAGTCGCAAAAAAACTGTGCTAACAGGCTGTTACAAATATCGTGAATGAAGTTAAGGGTGCAGCTAGTTTGTAATATAGTTATATTCATGTAAAAATAAAAAGTACCTTCACGCCTATTATCCCCGAAACTGTAGGCAGAGGCGTGTTAGTATATCCACGACTCGTAAGTTCGGTAGATATACTAGAACACACCCACGATTAGCTAAGGTACTAGGTCTCTGATGTGATAGGTGGCAAGCCTATCGCCACTTCGGGCGCATTTCAATCCCGGGCAAGGTAATGCTCACTCAGAAAAATCTGAAAAACATTTAAGAAAAATTGTCCGTCCTGGGAATTGAACCCGGGACCCTACGTGGCTAACTGTCTTAATAGGCGACACCTGTACCGTTACACCACAGAAGCGATTAAAAATAAATTATTAATTTTAATAATTTATTTTTAAGCTATGTATAAGAGGAGTAAAGTAATTGAAAAGCAATATTTTGCTGTTTTATAGTTGAAGATGGTTATGATACGGTACACTTCAAGCGCAAATCCGACACGCACTTGGCCCGATATTTTTTGCCATTGAGCACTGTTACTTCTTAACTTGAAAGAAGGAATTAATTCGTTGTTTTAAAGATTTGTTTTTCAATTTTAAAGATTTTTTGCTACCTAAGTAAAACTGCGCACATTGACCAGTTTAAGCAAATTCCTGAATCTGATCTGAAAGGTCTGAATCTAAACACGTTTTGTTATAAAACCATAGTTTTGTTGCATTATAAGGATAACATAATTTAATGTAATTGTAAAAAGAGTATCTCTCTTTTCGAACCCTCATTATAATATGTTATCTCTGAAGAATTATTTTCATTAAATTCCCATATTTTCAAAAGAAAACCAGTCAACGATTGTGTCGCCACCTGTCTAACGAACCAACGAACAAATGAGTCGTAAAATGAAAACTGAACATATAACTTGGTTTAGCTTGTAAGGGAATTTTCGCAAGAAATGTTTTATTTTTATCATTCATAATTTGTTTCAAGTCAAAAAACACATGAAATTCCCGGTGTTAATAATACAGGTTGCCTATAGACACCAAAAATGTTCAAAGTGCGTAGTCAAGCTGAGGTTGGAAAGTGTATTAAATCACTTCTTAAATTATCTTCCAAGTCGACAGTGGCAAACAATGACGTATTGGCAAGCAGGAAAGTAAAAAAGGTGAAACCAACACCAAAAGAATCGATGCAGTACTATTAAACCTCCTCTGACTGACTACAGTGGTGAAAAAAAAACAAATGATCTAAATATTATTTTTCTTTTCCACATGCACATACATTCTGTAATAAATGTTCTAACTTACTGTAATATATACCAAACCAATAAGATTTTCAATTAATTTTCACGATTAAGAACGTATAATGTGGAATTTGGTCTTAAAGACTTACCAACTCATCGTAGTAATTCGCAATATGCGAATAAATCAGGGAATCGTAATCCATGACGTTCACTAATCACACTAACACAATCACAATCCAAATCTTAGGACTTGCGGGATCAAGACTCGTGGGATTCGCGAGCTTTCCAGGATTTGCGAGTTTTTCAATATTGACTGGTAATTTCTCCTCGGTATCAGCGTCTGCGCCCGCGCCGATGTAAGACGCATTGGTCGGTAACGTCTGACGTACAACTACCGCTTGTAAAACTAAAATAAGACCAAATTTTAAACACAAATCTTTGGTGCGCTGACTGATGGTGTAGAGCTGATATTACCTATTATCTTAAGTTTTTATTCACCCAAAACATTCTTAGATTGCTTCACTTATTTACACCTTATAATTATGTTAATAAGTGAAATAGTGCACTGTATTTTTATAATGATTAAATAACCGTTCAAGTGCGAATCATAATCACGCAATAAGGGTTCTGTAACATTGACCGAGCGATAAAATATCACGTTTGTTGTATAGGTACCCCGTTATAGTGGTAACAGAAACACATCACAGAGCGAAAATTTTAACTGTCTAGCTATCATGGTTTACGAAATACATCCTGGTGACAGACAGACAGATAGATGGGCAGGATAGACTTTATAATAGGGTTCCGTTTCTACCCTCTAGATACGGAGCCCCAAACAAATACTAAATGACATAATTGTGTGTCGTTGCCTAAGCAAATAATATTTTAGAAACGAGGTATAGCATAAATACATATTCTTATTCACTTCATATTTTTCTCTTTTTACGATAATTTAATAATACCTACAAAATAAATAAAATTACGAAATAGTCAGCTCTCTATATTTATCACTCACGTGTTCCTAGAGGAAGCGAGTTATAGTGTAAGCTTTAGTCATGAGTTACTTCAAACATTTTATGTTAGTTTGTTTTATAATCTGTAGGTAAGTTTAACCTACGTATTCTAATATATTTATTTTATTTTATAACTTTAAATCTATGAGTCAGAAAAAATACTAATGTATAAATATTTATGGTCAGATAAAATTAATATAATATCTATACATGTAATAAATATGTAGATGAGTGAATTATGTACATTGAATATTATATATTTTTTTAAAACCAGGGGAGTTAGAACGTGCACTATCGTCTCGACGCGATCGCGTCGTTTTGCGCGATAAGAAATGTCAAACTCAAAAAACCTAGTACAAATTTTTGACTTTGACATT
>DVZL01006182.1:0-11532 GCA_018236625.1 Lasaia peninsularis
TTCAAATGAAATCTGTTGGCCATACAATACCTTTATGGGAGAGTCGAGACGTTTAATGTTCAGTAATAGTAATTAATTCAAAAGAGTACGAAAGCTCCGAAAATAAAACCAACCGTAATAAAGTTTACACGTGCCGTTTTCTTGTCATTTTATAGTAATGGAAAAGAAAAAGGAGTCACTCGCACAGCAATGCGGCCTTACCTGCAACAGATAAAACATTGTGTTAGTTAATCTCAATTTCAAAGTCATGAACAAAAATCGCACCCTCAGTGATATAAGGGCACAATCCAAAAAACCAGTTTTTGGTGAGTGGCGTTTAAATAATCTGGATTCCAATTTCGCAGATATTTTTCAAATAACATACTTATTATTAATATTAAAGTTATGATAGTGAACTTTTTGAGATTTCATACTCAGCGTTTAAAATCACAGTTTACAAAGAATTTGACTTGGTTCCTTATTTTACTGAGGGTGCGATCTGGATATTACACTCCTAACAAATTATCTGCAATGTCAAACGTTTCTAAAACTATTAACTACCTTACTCTCACAAGGCTTGTTTCGATTTTTTCAACCCCACAAAACTGACGAAAAGAGAGGTTTGCCAGTTTAGAAAGCGTTAGCAATACTATGTATTCGGAACAGTTCGTTGTTTATAGAGTGTAATCTTCATATTTTGGTTTCATGTTCAAAATTAATTTATTTTATTCATAGGCTTTTCCCGATTTTTAGATGTCTGTACGAATCACACAATTCTATCTAAAGCCAAGTAAGCAAATATATGTCTGTATTTTAAGTTTATCAACCATGCTAACACACACATACACACATATAAATGCAATATAAACTCTAAAAAGTTTTATAATGGAATGATAAACATAAATCTACCCCTCGTTAGTGCAATAGAAGGAGTATTTAAAAAAAATTTAGTATTTTGATAACAATGGAATCGCATTTTATCAAAAATTATAAAGTATAAAAAATATGTAAGACATATCTTTAAATAAAAAGAACTTGTACTGTTTTACATATAGCGCCAACGATAGAAAATAAAGAAGAAAATAGCTGTTCCAGCGAACTTTGTGCTGCAATTAGGGGTATGAAAAATTAATTTTGACCTTCCCGATATCCACACAAAATTTCACGAGAATCGGTCTAGCTGTTTCGGAAGAGTTAGCCAACAAATGTGACGACGACGACAAGTGACGAGATTTTTATATATTAGATTAACAGTACATCCCTAAGTATTACAATTCCAATTTCAGCCAAAAAATGAACAAAATGAGTTTAACCAAATGCCGAGGATGAAAAACATAAAAGTATTAAAAACCAGCAACCCATAACAAAATTTTAGATACCACAGAATACACAAATGAAATCAAATAACTGAGGCGGCACGATTTATCCGGATTTATTTGTGGAGTGAATCGAACTGCGAACCAACGTTAAAATCGATTTTACTGGATTCGAAATGAAGCTGTACTTGTGTATTCAACCGAGAATGTACAGCGACACCGTATAGTACAAATGGGGTGCTTTTCTGAACGACAGCTGAAGGGTAAGTCTTTGTTTCACTGATATGTATGTGATTGATTTACGATGCTATTACTTGAGTAATAACTCTTGTGTATTTCGCCTCAAATATATTATATCAATTTTACTTTTTGATTTTACTTTATTCGAAATGAAGCTCTACTTGTGTAAGTAAGCTGTACTTGCTACGACAACGTATAGTACAAATGGGGTGCTTTTGTAAACATCTGACGGGTAAATCTTTGTTTGACTGATGTATTGAAAGTTTTGTGTATTTTGCCTCAAATATATTAGACAAAAATATGTTTTTGCCTCAAATATATTAGAAAAAAAAAAAACACTTCTATAAGAAACAAAGATCATGGCTGGTGTGGTATTTTGGTGAAACTACGTACTGTAAAATTTGGTTTACTCACTAAAACGAAGTCATTTGTTTGTATAAAATATTTAGTTCGTAATTAAAAATATAGCTAATAAAATCTAACGTTATTAATATTTTTTATTGATTTCTATATTTCAAGAAGTAAAATGCTGAAAACCGTATTAGGTAATGAAGTTACAAAAAAAACGTGCAATAGAATGTTAAAAGATAATTCATATTTTCATTTTGCTAATATTGTAACATGGACAAGGGATATTTGTTTTTAGGGTTCCATACCTAAAGGGTAAAAACGGAACCCTATTACTAAGACTCTTTTGTCTGTCTGTCACCAGGCTGCATCTCATGAACCGTGATAGCTAGACATTTTAAATTTTCACAGATGTATGTATGTATGTGATATATGTATGTGATGTATTTCTGTTTCCGCTATAACAACAAGTAAAACAAACAGAATAAAGTTTATATTTAAAGGGGTCTCCCATATATAAAACGTGATTTATTTGCTGTTATAACTGATAATGGCACTAAACCCTTTACTGGCGAGTCCTACTCGCACTTGGCTGTTTTTTTTTATTTGGCGATGAATATTTAAAAATATTTATTTTGTGTAATGTAGTCGCAACCGAGAATGAACAACGACAATCTTAATAGTATAGATGGGGTGCACTCGAGTACGACAGCTAACAGGTTAGTATTATTATATGATCGATTTATGATCCTGTTACTTGAGTGTCAAGATATCTGAACAGACATAGCTATAACAAAATAGAAGGTAAAATTATATTACTCTGACTTTGTAGAATGTCAACTCTGTGGTCAAATGTGTCCGGCATTAGCGAACAAGTTTTTGGGTTCGAATCTCGACTAGAGAAACTTGTTCTATAGGTTTTTTTCAGATAACCCAACGTTACCAGCACGATTTGTGTTTGATATGGCGACGGATGGCACACCCTGGGATCTAATATCACCGGGTAATCGTGGGTGTATAATTATGTTCCTCTGCCAACTCCTTCGAGCATATGGGCGTAAGGATATTTATTTATTATGTGGAAATTCGTTATGTATTTCAGATAAACTAAAAAAATCGTAGATCAAGTTTCCCTACTCGGTAATCGAGCCTGTGTCAATGTCGGACACCAATTATTACGCTCGACTACAGAAGTGATAAGTATAACACAATGATGACAAATATTTTTGTATAAAACTGACCACCCGTAACCCAAATTTTGCTTATTATATAAGTCCTCGTTTTTATTACTTAAAAGTATTAAAACTATTTCCTGCAGTTCCTTATTGCATCAGTTGTCTGCCAGTGAAAGTCCCAAAATCAACCCAGCTGTTTCGGAGATAAGCGGGTATAAACAGATAGACAAAAATTCTAAAAAATGTTGTTTTGGTATTAGTACTTTTTGTTGTTAATATACTTATGCATTTAGTAAAAAGCGGTTATTTTAATATTACATAACACTCTATTTTTATTTCTTGGTCTATATTATACACATATCTTCACGCCAGGTACTTTGCGGGGTAGGCAGAGAGTATCGAGAGTCAAATGTCACGATCCCTGCATACCTGCCTAGTTTCTTCCACATTCATAACTATCTTCATGTATACACGCCGGTTTCAGAGACTTGACACCACCCTCGAATAATATGCGGGCTATTTGGTCGAATCTCAATTTAAGTTAAATCTCAGTTAAACCAGCGATCCACATTCGCATTGTATAATTGTTTTGACAATATTTCATTCTTTCTACATGACCGAACCATCGGAGCGCTTTAAGCTGAAAAAATACGATTTCATTAAACAGCCTTTGTAATTTGTTCCAGTTTAAAATGGTTATATTTTTAGTTAGCTTATTCATTGGTTCCCGGAGATAAATTAAATAAGTATAAAGCTTATGTAAAGCCGCAAGCTACGGCTAGTAGAATACAAATTATTTGCCATCGTGTTTGTATTAATACATTGCAATCAATCTCTGCTTTGACAAGCTCATTTGTCATGGTATGAAACACGTCGTGTATCACAAAATGATCGCAGTGCAGATGATAATAACTGTTTCTTTTTTACAATATTAAAAGGCACACCAGCAAAAAATCTAGATAGGTGTATCGCACTTTTAGGATGGGAGTGATCGAATCCAAAAATGCAATTTGTGATGGAGCAAGAAAGTTTTCAACAAATGCAATATTAAATACACCTTACTAGTCCTAAAATAATAAACCCGAAAGTTTCTCTTTAACATAAAAACTAATAAATGGATTTTAATGAAATTTAAAATAATATAGCTTATACAACAGAATAACAGAGAGGTATTACGTAATAAGTATTATAAGTCGGAAAATAATCTGCGCTTACATAATTCACGCGGGTCAATTTTAAGCAAATTTGTGTGTTAAGACCCAATTACAATGTAAGTTTATATCTATAGTAAAATCTAAAATTACAATTTACAATAAACTTCCCGACCATATCAAAGATATACATTTAAATAAATATTAAAAATACATTAAATTTAAATTATATTAAAAAGGTTAAATTAATTATAAGGGTGCAGAATATGTACGAGTAGGTACATGATAAAAATGATTGGGATTGATTGCTCCTCTTTCATTTTTTTTAAAGTTATAGAATGTAAAATTTATGCATTTAGAAAATAAGAAAAAATATAAGCCCGTTAAGTTTTTTCGTCGCATCTTCTCAGTGAGTTGCCACGTTCCGATCCGGTGGTAAAATTACAAAATCTATTTCACTGCGAAATGTGTAACAAATCCGTGACACAAAATCATAATGAGCGTTTAATATAAACTCGTCAAAGTCGCATTAGTCGTAATGTGGTCAGAGAAAAGCGAAGATGGCCGACACGAATAAAGCCGCATTCAGTCGTTACGTAGTTTCCGTCGTGTGGGAAAATCCTCGTGTGCTGGTTTTCTTCACGGTGTCGCACTTGGAAATATAAATGCGTGTTTCTAGTGACTTTTTATGCCTGTCATGTTTTGTAGAGTTACTGTGACACTTGGATATGCGTTTTTAGAGCGTAAACCGTCGTGCACGATAGAGACAAAATAAGAATTATGTCAAGTAATATCAGGGAGCGTAATTGTTGTGTTCCGGTTTTAAGCCGGTCTATTTACGCAAGAGATTTAACATTTGAACTTAGATACCGCTAAAATCGTAAGTGTTTACAGATAATGCAATTCTACTCAACTGACGACTCGTCCGCCATTTTGTCTTTTTTATGTAGAAAAACGTTTTATTGAAAATGCGAATTTTATACCGCCTGGCAACTAATAATAGTATGTATGACAAAAATTAAAGTGGTTTTTCACTTCATAAGAATTTCACTCAGACTTCATCAGACTAAATAAAAAAGTAATCAGCAAAATCGTTTCGACGTTCGAGTTTTTCACTCGGCAAAATTTTTAGAGATTCACTTTTATTTACTTTTTCTCCTTTTTTTCTCTATTAATTTTATTTCTATTCTATCAGTCAAATACATTTATTTACACCGAAGTATTAGCCCTGGAAAATAATATTTTTATTTTAAATGTGTGAAACTATACTAGTGTTATTCATTTAAAATGTTTAGATATATTACGTTCCATTATATTTTGTAAACAATATGTGTATGTTCCATTAACAAATTACGCTATTTCTGTTTCCACAGCACCGACACTCGAAAAATTACTACGATCAACAAACAAACGTTGGAAGGGGAAAAACCTAAAAATAATCTCAAAAAATTCAGTACGAAAATATAGAGACATTTAGGGTTGCTACCTTCAAAAAATTTACGTATAATTATATTAACCATTGAGTAGTCTTATTTCTCCATATTCATCTAAATGAGCTTGTGATTTCTAATACCCAATTTTCTCCAATGAAAAACCTTAATTATTCTGTCTCTCACTTGGTATGGTAATACAATATCCGTGCGTATTCCCTCGCATCCTAAGGTAGCAACCCTAGGTCTACGTGAAGAGGTTTGAAAATAAAAAGCGTTCACAAAATGGACCACCGTTTGTATGCTCCTTTTGTCATCTCCCCAACCACTCGCAAATGTCTTTATGAGTACCAATATTTCACGCGGCGTAGAACACTCAGCGCGGGCAATTTTTCCACAGCTGAACAATATTATTGCTTGTATTGTCGGGAATATGTAGTGAATTCATGTCTTGTCAAATAACAATATACCATTATGCGAACCACTCATAGTCTCTCGTTGGCTATACATTACTGCTTCGTGACGAGGTTACGCCTATAGAGAATAGACATACAATTATATTATTAAAGAGATATTTTAACCGTATCAGTGGTCAAACGTAGTTGGTGTCCAACTTTGACACACGAGGTTTCTGATACGATACTCGGGTCGGTCAACTTGTGTTTTCTGTTTATCTGAAATATAAGTTACCTAGGATTGGATGAGTGCTGACAATGTGATGGACTTACCATCTGTCACAGCCTGGCACCTGATATTGTTGCAGCTTTGGACTCAGTTAACAGGCGAGCAAGTAAGCTGATAGGCGATGACGAGCTAGCTCAGTCTTGAGCGTCGTCGCAGAGTGGCTGGTCTATCGGTATTTTATAGTATACATTTCGGTGAGTGTGCACAGGAGCTTAGCTTGATTCCACCAGCCCCTTTTCATCACCGTAATAGTTGACGGACGGAGACGTACCATCCTTAATAGACATTCCATGAACTAGGACTAAAATGTTCGCCTCATCTTTCATTATTCGCACCACTATGGATAGGAATTGTCACCCAAAGCGGCGTTTCAGGAGAAATACAACTTAGCAGCATTAAAACGAAGAGTGAATAGGTTTCTTTTGGCTTAGTACATTACCATCTTTGATCCCAGTATCACTTTCCATCAGGTGAACTGCGGGTCATTGTACTTGGCTTTCTTATATAAAAAAATATATATTGGGAATATAAGAAAGTATATGGGCGTGATGGCTTTTTTTATAAAATTTGCAATCAAAAATAGTTCGCGTTTACGTTAAGATAAAAAGTTATCAACTACGCTACGCCCCTAACCAATTATATAACAGAGAATTTGAAATTCAGCCATTTTATTGGTCGTGGACGTTGTTAGGTTGATGACGTCACTTTTTTCTTATTGTAAATGACCTATAGTTAAGTTTATTGAGTCTGAGTTTTCGTTTGGTGTAATATGTGAACTTAATGCCTACACTTTTAACTGAAGATATTTTCTGATTATACTTCTGCTCTACCAAAATTACTCGAATCTTGTATGCTAGATAATCTAGTTATTTTCTCATTATTCAAAAACATACAAAATACTAGTATACACAAGAATTTTCATAAAATGTTTTTGTTTTCCTTGGTCTCTCATAAGCAATTCAATTCTTTTCCGTGAATATTTTCAATGTGTGTCGTCAAATACTACATACATAATTTTCAATGAAATCAATTCATGGCTCATTTAAATGTAACTGCCTTAGCAATTTCTCTATCTTTATGACTGGAACAATTCAAAGACAAATACTTAGGCGGCAGATAGTAGTACCTACTCTTTCACCAAAATAGGTCTATCTATATTTTTATGTTATCTATATTCAGTAAGTCCTGGTCCTTCTTTGACGAACCGTAAGCAGTTCTATGTTTTTAAAAACTCCGGCACCACTTATACTTATTTTTTTATGTTTATTCATATTACAATTGCGTTCCCTCGGTAAGATTAGCTCTGTTTATGACCATTCTTCGTTCCCGACCATAAAATGTTAATTTTACACGTACCGACCATAAACAAGGTTTAGTTTTATTGTACTTGGTCGAGTTTATGCCAACTCAGTATGTATTTATTATTTTAATGTGAAATAATTGTTATTTTTGTCGTTACTGTTTACTGCATGCTGTTTAAAATCACTTAACTAAACCGAATCAATTTTAATTTATTTTGAAATTGCATTTTTTATTTTGGAAATTAATCATAATATATATAACGTTGATTTTATTGGATTTACAAGACTGCAGGGTCATTTTTTTTCATTATAGTATATTACCTATTATAATGTATATAATTATATAACAGTTTTGAAAAATAATAAAAACACGCTGTTTACTCTGAATTAAATTATTTTGTTAAAAACTTAAGTTTGGTTTTCTCCCCCTGTAGGCTGTAACATGAACTCTTCATAACTTAGAATTATTTTCTAGTTTTTAGTTGTACAAGCAATAAAAGCGTGTTTTATAGTTTTTTTAAACTATTATTTATTTTATTAGATGGAGTATTTTTATAACATGTATAGTATACCCATGCGAAGCCGGGGCGGGTCACTAGTATAGTATATTGCAATAAAATAAGAAAAATCTCAGATATCAGTCTGAAGATTTCTTCTTTACTACCCAAGGTGTCAAAGCTATTTTTCTGCTCCAATTTCACATTTTCGTTTAGTGCAGTGGGAAACATTACGCACTTTTCAGTCTTCGTTCGGAGGGTAGAAAAAAATTCTAAACTAATTTATTTATTTATATAATTCATTATTGTATACAGAACAACATAAAACACCAAAAAATAACGCGCCTAATCAACGTCAAATTAAAAAAATGGGATATTACAAAACATAATACAAATATAGTTTCTGACGAAAACTAATTTAATGTCATAATGGTACGGCTGTTGCCTGTTAAAATATAATAATCAACATGTTTATGAGATTTTTGGTCGTATTTAGAAAAAAATGGACGCAGTTTTCTCACCATTATGGAATTTCGTGGATATACTCAGTAAAATTAGCTAATGTTTTATGATTATTTATGACTTTTTTGAACTGGAAAATTGTATTAGTAAAATTGACTAATGCTGTTTACGCTCATGCTAAATATAATAAATAAAATTATCTTTATGGTGCAACAATATCAATATAATATAACATCGTTTTTTTATTCCTGGATAAATTAGACTAAGGAAATTAGAAGATTTATCTGACACTAAAGCAAATGATATATTATGTGCTTGTTAAAAAAAAATAAAACTAAAACTTTGTCGAGATATTTTTTTTTTGGTTTTCATACATGATCTTATAAATCTTAATAAGAAACCTAAAGACTAATTTTTGTCAGTTCAAAAGGTAAAGAAGCGGATAAACTTTCTGATGATAGGTAATGTTATGTTATAGTAGCATTTGCAAGAGGCTGGGATCTTTATCTTGTTAAAATAAGTTACACTTTAGATAGAAACATGAAAGGAACGAACATTGATATTATAACAGCAGGAGCTACTTAAGTCTAAAAAATTGTCACAATGTCTCAATGTTATGGATAGAACTAATACTTGCTTTATATTAGCTGCTCTGTAAGAAAAGAGTACCTATATTCTTTAGGAAAGATTATTATTTTCATCGATTCAATTTCTTCAGGAAATTCGAAAAACAAGAAACTTTAACGCAAACGAAATAATGAGAAAAAACTAGTCTATTTATATTAGCTGTTAAGGCGTGTCTCAATTAATTATCTAACACTAATCAAGTAAGTATTTGTCTTAGGAAGTGGGAAATTCTATCTTGCGTGTTTGCTTAAGACCTAGTTCACACTATCTATAGATATACAAATAAATGAATTTAGAGTGTCTGTATGTAATATTACAGTAACCGATTTTTACTAAATGCATATGTATATTTACAAGTTACATATACCAAAATAACATTTTTCTAGAATTTTTGTCTGTCTTTCTGTTTTTACCCGCTAATCTCAAAACGGCTAGTCCGATTTTGACGGGACTTTCACTGGCAGACAGCTGAGTGGGTGAGACAATTTTTTTTGAAATGGATAAAGGGAAAATAAATACTTAATGGAAAGCAAATTTTTTTAAAAATTGTTACTGTCTGTTTCTATGATCATCTTTATCTCTGAAAGTACTAAACTAATTTACTTACAGCTTTCATCGATTGTTTTGTTTTGATACAGCAAAACATTTAAAATTGATTCAGATTACAATCGATTCATTAGAAAAAAAAATTGTCATTTGAATGAACTTAAGGCATGAGTTTGTTACTCGTGTATGACATTTTGCTGCTCGACTGTTTCACAGATTGTATGGTAGACCAAGTTGCGGGTAATAAATTTAGAAAGGTCTTTCTTTTATAGAATAAGAATATTAGTTTTCTGCTTAACGGAATTTGTAAGTGACAGTTTTAGCACAGAGCGGGAAAAAAAAGTCACAACTTCGTTTATTCGTTCAGGGCAGTTCATTTCTAGTTCACTGGCTATTTAAAAAAAAAATGACAGTTGGAAGTTTTTTATTGCATTACGATTTAAAAATAGGTTTGGCAACTTAGCTATTCGGCGTTCAATAATTGATGAGATTGATTAATTGGAATAACAACGCGAATATGTATCTACTGTCATAATAACATTATGTAACATTTTTTTTGTTGTATGTGCAACTGGCTTAAGTCGTGCGTGTTAGAAAAATTGTTATCAGAGAAATGGTGCGTGGTAGAATAACTTACGAATGGTTTTTATCGTCGGAAATAGTAAGGTATACTTCGAGTACAGAGTAAATGCAAATTGCACCAATTTGTACATGCTAATATATTGACTTATGTAATAGCAATTGTTCATCTATTTTCAACCGACGAAAAAAACGAACGAGGTTTCTTAATTCAACTGTAAAGATGCTTTTTATGTGTTGTGAATCGGTTTTAATGATTCTTGAAAGCTGGTATTTCCTGTGTGTTTTTTTATAAATTTTACAGCGATTGGTTGGTGCATGTGTAACTCCGCCTAACCTTTCGGGGATGCAGGCGTAGCGATATTCATTTATTTTTTTATATAATAGAAGTAATCGTTCATCTAATTTTAACCGACGAAAAAATGGAAAAGGTTTCTCAGTTCAACCGTATATAAAAAAATATTGTCACACTTATATCTCTGAAAAGGTAGGCAGAAGTACAAATTCGCTGTTTTTTATGGAATAAGGAAAAAAACAAGCACACGGCTCTCCTGATGGTAAGAGACAACCGTGGCCTATAGACACCAAAGATGTTCTAGGTGCCTCCGGATTGGAACACGATAATGTCACATGGCGTTAGGAATAGGTAAGGCGGTGGATCCCCACTCGGGCGAGTTGTTGCACAGCACTCTACCACCAGTGTTCTAGTAGTCAATGACCTTGATAACCTATGCTCGCCTCTTACGAGCTGCCTGGTAGGAAGGAAGTTAGTCTATTCTACACAGAGGACCCAGACCAACACGGGGGAAATTTACTTATAAATTGATGTTGCACTTAGCCCAGGACTTAAGATATTGCTCTCACTTTACCTATTATCTATAGGAAGTGGAATTGTGAAGTGTAATTTGTTTAACCGTGAAAGTTTTAAACCAGGAGGTACTTAATGGTTAGACATTTGTTACGAAGACAGCGTGTCAGATTAGTACATTTTATTTGTATTACCGTGTAAGAACTCGTTTTGTTTGTTAAAATCAAGAAAGGCTTTTTATGATATTGGAAAGCAAACAGGCAGAGGGATTTCCTGATGGCAAAAAATACGCGCCGCCTATAGACACCATGGTTGAAATGGTTGCCAACCTGAGGCTTAGATGGTAAGCCTCTTGTATGAATAAGTTTACCGGCTACCCTTCCCATTGT
>DVZL01006183.1:0-11532 GCA_018236625.1 Lasaia peninsularis
TAAATACTATCGTGTTCTCAAGCTCAAGCTATAATATAAACGGTATAGCTAAGTATATTTACCATACTACAGCTATACATCTGACAAATATCGGTACGATATATATCGATATTTATTCCCCGTTTGCCCATCCCTAGGACTAGATACGTTTATTTTTCTATTATTTTGGCTAATGCATTCAGCAGTTTAACTTAAAATAGCTACACATTTATAACTGTGGTAATTCTTTTGCGCACTATTGTTTTTAAATTATCACTAACTTTCAATGTCGCACAGTGTGTTTTTCGACCCAAAACGGACATTGCCAGTTTATTAGCTCCTTCGACTGAATAAATCATTCTGAAACCAAGAGTAGCAATCCCACTGCCAATTTTGTATAGATAACGAAATAAAAATATTCTCGAAAACGAATCTGGGTATTTTTACGATTCTTTCTTTACCGCAACACTACTCAGAAAATGTACTCAAGTTATAAAAACTCATTATATGGCGGTATTCAAACCTGAACTACCGAAATGAATGTCTGAAGCTTTAACCACTGAGGCTCTTGAGTTAATCTGTTATAACGTTATTTCCCAGACAAGCTTATTACATCCGTGAAGTGGATGCCTTGTTCGTCGCGGGTCAACTGTGTCCCTTATACGAGGTGCCCGGACCAAACTCCAAAAGAGCCAACAATTTTGTTCGAGACTTCTTACAGGTGAATGCATTTAATAAATATACTATATATAATTTTCTTGATCTATTTTTTATGTGTGTATAATGTCTGAACTTTAACGGGTCGTGATGATCAATATCACTAATAAGGAATATGTATGGTTTTTTTTTAATCTTTTAAACAATACTTCAAGTAATTATATAACTGAAAAAATTATAACATTTGCAAAATAGTGATAAATAAGCTAAAAAAAGTTATCCAAACTATCAACATGTTCAGATGATTTAAACACCGCCATTTTAGTGCGCTTATTTGTGACGCCACCGTACATTGTGAAGTGGGAACAATAATTTGTCAACGAAGTGAATTATTATATATTATATATTATAAAATATATTGTATTGTCCCTATGTGCAAAAATTTGTATATTATGCCCAAAGATGCAAAAATAAGGATATCAATTGACATGGCGTTGACAGTGGACCGTGACGTCACGTCATGGAGCTACGTTAAAGAAATTTGCGAGGGAATTTCAAAAATACTACTTTTAAAAAAATAATTTTATTAATAAAAAACTTTATATATTGGCAAAAATGTGTGTGGGTATATTTCATTAGCAATAAAGATAACACATTATTTTTTAGGCCATATCAAAATCACATGCATAATGCCTATTCTGCAATTTACTAGAAACTACGCCTAATCCTAGATAAGACCGATTTCGAAAACATGAATCTGGGTTTCCAAGGGATATGAGCACTCAAAAAAGGTGCTTCATTTAGAAAAACTCTTATATGTTAGGGTTCGAACCTGGAAGTCCCAAGCGTACCACAAGGCATCAAGGCAACTTCCACCTTGTTTACTACATTCGCGTAGTTCTGGAATGTAACAGAGTTATGTGGACTAATTTCACAGCTGGCCTAATTAATGCTGCCCTCTATTTCGTTAGTTATTTCATAAGCGTATCATTTAGAATACATTTTATTTACAAGTTGTCGCACACAGTTTCGCTCGTGTGCATTTTTCGATAATCCAATCGCATGTGGAAAAGAAAACCAAAAAAAATCTCGATACCCTCTCCCTACCTCTCAAGGGCCCTGGCGTGTATATAATATGGCGTATAAAATGAAAAAAAAGCTGGCCAAATGCGAGTCGAACTAATACTAAAAGGATTCCGTAGATATCTACCGTCATCTGTATTGTTTTTTGTATGGGATCCCCCATTTTTTATTGTTAATAATGACTCCGTTTGCTACTTTAAAGCGTAAGTAAGCGCAAAAAATACGCTTATTTACGACATCATAATATCAGAAATCTCCAAAATCATCAGTGTTTCTTTACTATATTATGGGTGGGCTTTACTATATTATAATATTTACTATATTATTCATAGAAACGCATCGAAATCCGTTGTTCTAAAGATTCGCAAACATACGGAAAGACAGACAGGAGGAAGCGACTTTGGCTTATAATAATATGTAGTGATATGTACAAATCTAGTTGCAAAATTATTTAGTGGATAATATCCACGTGTTGCGGTAGACAACAGACGTCAAAAAAACTTTTCCACTGCAAGTAGTACCCGCGTGCGTAGAGTTCCGTATATTATTTGTAAAAATGGTAAATAAATCTAGTTCTTGTAGATTTATTGTAAAGTATTTTTAGTGTTTGTTTTTATAGCGACAACAGAAATACATCATCTGTGAACATTTCAACAGTCTAGCCATCACAGTTCACGAGATTACACCCTGGTGACAGATAGACTGACAGATGAATAGCAAAGTCTTAATAATAAGGTCCCGTTTTTGCCTTTAATTTAAATATTACGTCATCCAAATAAACATATTAAGTACTAGCTTTCCGCCCGCGGCTTCGCCCGCATGAATTATTTTAACAACACAAATAAAAAGTCAATAAGTATTATAAGTCGGAAAAGAACTTTTTTCATTTTATTATTAAAATGATTCACATAATATGTTACTGAATAACTTATCGCTGTGTATTATACAAGAGTGATGTCAAGAATTTTTGAAACCTGCATGTATGAAGAAAGATAATGTCGAGGAAGCCAGGCAAGTATGGCAGGAATCATGACTGTGCCCAGTCATGATCATGTCCATCCTCTCTGCCTACCCCGCAAGTAACCTGGCGTGAAGATATGTATGTTTGTACTGTTAGCACATATCGCACACTAAGAATTAAAGTGACTTAACTCATAATTTATGTAATACTCGATTTTACCATTTCCCTATAAATATAAACTTACATTGTAATTGTGTATTCAAGAGGCTAATCCACAAATTTGGCTAAAACCATTCGATTACATAAAACGAAAGAGATATATGAAGATGTATTCAATATTATAATTTTTTTTAACTTTATTGCTCATTTATCACAAATTGCATTTTTTGAAATCGGTCACTTTAATTCTAAGCGTGCGATACATACAACTCATGGTAATGTAAGAACAGTGGGATATATTTTTTCTGATATTTTTGTGTTGATAAAAAAATTGGCGTTGATTTGAAAATTTCCTTTTATACAATGTTAGGAACGAAGAAGCATCAATGTTAAATACATATTCAAATTGAGTGTGAATTAGTCAAAAATGATAAAAAAATTTATAAACTACTAATAAAGAAAAAAATCCGTTACCTAACCAGAATTAAAGTAGATAAAAAAATATATAACTAGCTAACAAAGACCTAGGGAATGAAGGACAGTATTTAAATCATCTACTTTTGCCCGCAACTTCGTCTGCGTTTTAATTTAGTTATCTTATGTAATTCGAAAGTAGAAGAAGCCTAAGTTACACCTTATAAGATTATCTGGCAGCCAGTAAAAATCCCGTTAAAATCAGTTCAGCCGTTCCAAAGCCAAAACAAACAGAGACCAAAAATTGTATAAAAATGTTATTTTTGTATACCTATGTACCGCGTATAACATTACAAACTCAAATTTTATTTAGTTGCTTAGATTATCTGTTAACCGCGGGTTCACCCGCCTAAAATTATTTTAACTTTCCCGGTGGGACCCATTAAAAATATCGGAAATATAAATGCCCCAACTACATACTTCTTCAAGATATAACCTATTTTTATAATAAAATTCAATGTGTGATCATTGGAGATTTTGACGTACAACTATTTAATAATAATAATTTTGATCATAAGTTTAAGAAAAACTTATTGTTTGTTTGCAAGAGATAATGTAGAATAAATAATATTGTTCAAAATTTACACTTTTCAAGGTAACTACAATCGATACATATTTTTGTTATAATATTTAGTTAAAATAAGTTTTTTTGTAAAAATAAAACGCTGCTATTTTTTACTATTTTTTTAGGTTGTAAAAACTTTTTTATGTCTTACTGGGCATTAATAATTTTTTTAAGATTAACATTATACATGTTATTAAAATATTAATAAATATACCAACACAAAAAAAATATTAATATTTTTTAGAAACGATCCTTAACTCTGACACACCGGAACGACAATTTTCTAGTTGATTTTTTAAAATTTTTTTGACAGTTTTTCAGAGTTTTTTCTTAAATCACATAAAACCTTGCTATTTGTAAGTTATCAACGAGTCATTTTCATAATATAATAAAACATTCTTCAAATACGAGACTTTAAATAATACTCGATAGAGTGTGAATTTCAAAAAATATGTTATTATAATAACGTTTATTAAAAAAATTACCAAAATATAAAATTCAGAAATATTTATTATTATACTAACATTTATTTTTTATTAAAACTTATTGTTTATCTCCAAATAATAAATGTAAAATCCTTTAAAAATATATGTGACTTAAATTAAAAAGTAGTATAATAAAGTAAAGAAATAAACGATATTAAATAAATATTTAGTAAAAAATACGAGTTACTTACCCCATCCTGGTTTTTTGTTGCACATTAAAAAAATGATAAGCCACAAAACTACACTCAGCAACATACGACAGGAAATAGATCACAGAAACAAAAATAAGCTCGTTTATAAAGAGAAATTTGAAATTCAATGCGGTCATGAAAAATGGGCTGCGATTTGAAACTGAAATCAGTCTAATATTATGCACCCAACAAGTGGAAGGTTATATATGCGTTATGTAGAACTTAACGTTATTCGAGGTACACAATCGGATATATTGGGTAGAATTCGAATTTTGTATCGTGGAAAAATTCGAATTTCAAATTTCGAATTTTTATTTTTTTATTGTAAAATTCCGATTTTTTATTTTCGAACGATTCGAATTTTTATCGTCGGATAATTCGAATTATCGGAATGTTAGGGTGAGGTCACATTAGCTAGGATGCTCGAGCTTTTGGTTGCAATGTGCGTGCCGCACGCGCCGCGAACCGACTGCACCGACTGCGTATACTGCGTTAGCGGTGCATCGGTGCTATCAAATAAACAAAAACTACAACAGATATTCAATCTTGGCCGCGCTAGGCCATTAATAACAAGGAATTTAAACTTTAATCGCTCTTCCTTTTATTTTATTTTGAGGTTTATGAATGAAATTGGTTTACAAAGTAACAGGAGGTTGCTTTGGCTTATAATAACGGGAAATTTGGGTAACTTGAATGTTTTTGCGTAGGAATGTTTTTTTTCACTTAGATGTTTTTTTTTTATTTTTGATAAAAATATTAATGGAAGTTTACAATAATTTTTAAATGGACATTTGTAATTAGCTTTTCCGAGCGGCTTTGAACGGTTTCTGTATTTCTCCGTGGATATGTTACTCAAAACGTTTCTCACAAGCTTTTTGGAGGGTATAACAGCTGATAAACTTACTAAAGAATTATCACATTGTCAATCGTATTATCTTACGTAACTTATTAGTAGTGACTTGTTTTAAGTACCCTAGATTTCTAGTGTGTCTTATAGAAATGTAGGATACTTAAAACCAACTATGAAAGTTGATCATTTTAATTTAATGCCACCTAATATTGAAACAAAAACTATACAATATGATGATTTTAATTTTATTAAAGTTTTCAGTCAGTACAGTACAGTAATATCTTTTTACAAGTCTAACCTACTAGTTATTTCCAATTTAATTCAAAATCGTCGTTTTTTATTTGAATCTATCTGGAATTTTCAGCGGGTTAAAAAAAGTTTAGTTATAATTGAAGGGGAATATTAGATTTCTATAGAGTCTATACCATATTTAGGTCCAAATGAAAAACATGTAAAAAACATGGTGATGAATTTGAATTTAATTGAATTGGAACTTATTGTAAGCTATTGTGTAGGTATATGAAATAGGGATTTCAAAACCACTGTATCGACTAATACGTTACATTACAATTTTGATCTGTACATTTTTTGTTCCTGATAGATCTATCAATTATATTGGAGTAAGAGATTGGTGTGAAGATATGTACAAGGTGTCCCGTAATGGATGGATAATCCTGGAGTATCAAATAGTACAGCTATCAGGCGCTCAAAAAACTACAAAAAAAAAACATTTTTATTGACTTTACTGTAGTTTTTTGGACATCATGGCCACAAATTAATGAAATTTGTTTCGTTTTTGGTGTTATCATATTCTTCATAAACATTCTTAATAGAAATAAACTCAATTGTTCAAGTACCTAAGTTATATATTTTTTTAATCACATCAAATTGAAATTTTAACATGAAATATAACAAAAACATTATTTTGCCAATGTTTGAGGGCGTTTGGTAAAAAAAGTATGAAATCCGTGATGTGAAACAGGTCAGTAAAAACGTAATTTTTAATAGCTATTGAAAAAATTTGACACTTCAGGATTATCCATTTAATATGGGACATACAGGGGGTATGCAATTTTCACTAAACAATTATGACCACATATTTTATATGTGATATGAAGCAAACATAATCATTTTTAGCACAAATATATTTATCGATATAATGTTGCCATTGAAAAAGGAGAATAATACGTCTATCAATAGATCCCACGTCTTATGGATGAAAACAGATTCGATAGTGAATTACATATTTTGAAATTAATAATAAAAAAAAAGCTACACGTTCGACAACGTTTGAAAGTAATAATAAAAAAATAAGCCACTGACTATATCAGGTTTGATTTTATAACATTTCTAATAAGGCGAGTAGTGAGGAATGAAGCTGTACATCAAGTTAAAAGTTCCTCAGAATACTCCTTTGTAGTCTGTAACATACTTGGAGTACTTAGAAGCCCTAATTAACTTTAGTTAGTTCTTAACTTCATCACACTATGTTCTATAGATTATTTAACATATTATGTACTAGGGATTGCTTAATTACATGACACATTCAATCAGCTTATAGCTGTCCACTGCTGGACATAAGCCACCCCCAGAGCGCGCCACGCTGCTACGAATGTCGTCAGACCAGCGGGTCGGAGGTCGTCTTAAACTTCGCTTCAGCTTGCTTAGTCTCCGAACTCTATCAGTTACTTTGGTTCTCTATAGATAACCTCATTTCTGATTTTATCCGCGAGAAAGTCACCTAACATAGCTCGCCCTATCGCCCGCTGCGCGACCTTAAATTTTTGCACTAGCCCCACCGTCAGTGTTCAAGTCTCAGCACCATACGTCATTACCAGACGCAATGCTCGAAGACTTTCATCTTAAAGTATTGTGGAATTGACAACGACCCTATGAAGCCTGCCGACTGCTGACCAACCAAATCTTCCTATCAGCCTCCCTCTCAAAGTTGTGCCTAAGTTGGATAATCTGGCCAAGGTAGACGTAATCCTGCGCAACGTCGATGACACTTTATGATCAACGTATTATTCAATGACTTGATAAACTATGTTTCGCTGATTATTTAATTACTTAACACTTTACGTTATATGGATTACTTTATTTACTAACACTATGGTCAACGTATTATTTAATTACTTGACACATTTTATTCCATGTATCAATTATTTGGATTTATTCGTTTTATGGATTACTTAATTACTTAGCACACTATATTCTACGGAAGTGAAACATATGCGTTGTAGGGTTTGCTTATTTATCACTAACACTGTGTCTATGACAAGTGTGTCATGCTGCGATTCTGCCTCATTTTTAAGTCTGTCCGTTACTAGTCAGCTATTCTAAGTATGTCCTCGCAAAACTTAAGTAGTAGCTAGTAAGTTTTCTTTTTCAAGAAAATAAGCATCCCTACCTCAAGTTACTAATGCACCATTAGCACAATTAGTAGTATAGGCAGTGCATAATTCTTACCACCAGGAAATCCATTGGCATCACATTTCAATCTCATTATAAAATTTCATCCCACAACAGATCTTAACTGCGGAAGCACCTACCTAAATATATTTTATCGTTCCTATAATTGAACTTTTATCACGCGTTCAACCTCATAAAAACCAACACTTCATTTTATAGTCCGAACAATACCGGTGTGAGATTTACGGCCCCAATGAAATGGGACAATAAAGAAATACTTTTTGTCCTATTTACTCATTAATCAGCACCATATTTTGTCCCTTCCCATAATCTGTCTCGATTATAATTTAACTGACTATTGCCCGCGACTACGTTTGCAATGATATTAATCCTAGTAGTTATGTTTATTGTATATTATGTTTTATTCACGGGATAGACCGCAAACAAGATATAGACTGCATAGAAGTAGGTGCGTCGATGTTCTGTGGTCTGGCCGTTAGACCTGTTTATGGAAATTTACCCCTTTATTCACCCCTCACTGGTATTTAATCCTTTGCGAGTTGGATTTTGAAAAATCTTCCCTTAGTGCATGCCTTCGCTATAAGAGAGATACATTAGTTATATTACCAGTTACTTAGCTTTATCCCGTATTATATCAGATGATATCGGGGCCAGTTAACTAATCTAGGGGATTTGACTAGGATAACAGTTTTTACGCGAAGCGACTGACATCTGACTTCTGCAACCCAGAAGGAAAACTATGCTCAAACCTGGATTAGGTTGAATTCAATGAATCCGGGTTTCCTCACGATGTTTTCCTTCATCATAAGAGCACTCAGAAACTGTATATAATTTAGAAAAACTCATTAGTACATGACGGGCTTCGATCTTGGGCTAACTGCCTCATCCAGAATATAGGAAAATAAAAGTATATATATATATATATAACGTGTAACAAAATACGGGGCATTTCGTAACACGTTGTAAAAAAAACCATAAACATTGTCAATCCTAGTAAGCTGTCATGTCAGGTGAACTATCCTCACCTGTCATTGGCTTTTATTTTTTAAATATATTTATTAATTGCTGCACATATAATAAAATCGTAAAAGATCAGAATAGTCAAACTAAAAATACTAGTAGATTTTTTCATAAAAAACCTTTAGGATATTTTTGGGAACTGGGAGTTAAGGTTGTCGAAATTTCCATTTTTTGATTTTAAACAATTTGCGCCCGTGGCTTTGCCCGCATGAATCAAAGGGCTGAATTTCTTCCGAATTATAATATAGTTTATTACTTAAAAACGGATCTCATTTTAACGTTATTGGCTAAAAAGTAGCCTATGTTTTAGTCTAATGTATATATATAATCGTATAATCTATCTTACTGAAAATGATCATCCAAATCCGTCAAGTAGTTTTTGCGTGAAGGAGTAAGAAACAAACAAACTTTTGCATTTATAATATTTTATAATTAACACCCAGACCCGGAAGTAGAGACAAGTCGTGAATCGAAGCCGAGCCTCGCGGTTGGTGGATGGTGTTGCCGATACGTTAACCACTCGACAAACTGTGAGAGAACTGACACCTGAATATGAGAGATAAAAATATTGCAGATTATAAGTATTGCACAAAAATGTGTGAAATATGTTGCTGCAGCTTTTCAACTCAAGACGGAACTTTTAGGGTTCCCTACGCGAATATCCGTAATAAAATTGCGGTGACATATTGAGGTGCCAATATTTCACCGCCATTTTATTAAGGAAATTTTAGTATTACACAGTTGGAACTTAGTAATAGTATTATATGAACCGCTTTACTATTTTTGTTCATTAATATAAAAATATAAGAGAACTAGCCACCAGGCCCGATTTCGCATGGTTAGTTTGTAGTTGACATATGACAACAGTGCCACCTACCAACTCCCATTGTATTTTTAAATCATACAGGAAACCATCAAAACATCAGTTTAAAATTTTAACCCAAACGGTTAAGCCATTTAGAAGTTATGTGAAATAGATAAAGTACTACCCGTTCTCCCGTAGGAATGAAGCATTTTCCCACTGTACATATATCTTTTACTATTTTGTTTTGTTTAAGGTGACTTGTGTTATGTATTATTTGTACGATGTCTATGCCACCATACCAAATACCCATCGAATAAAAACGGGTTCCTGTTACTTCAACTCCGTCTGTCTGTCTCAGTACCAGGCTCTAAACTTGTGAAACACCAGGCTCTAAACATTTTCAAAGATGGTGTACTTCTGTTGCGACTATAACAACAAAGCATAAAAAATAGAATTAAATAAACATTTAAGGGTACTCTCATACAAAAAACATGATCATTTGCTAAGTTATTTCCCGACAGCCAATAGATGTCGCTACGGATATTTAGATCGCGGTTGTAGAAATATTAAATATGCGCTTTTGATGTTTAATAGTTGATGGATACGGTGCCTTCATTCTCAAGTCCAATTCGACCATGGCCGATTTTCAAATTAGGTACTGACTTTTTTCATCTGTTTTGGATCAGGAACTCCTTTAGATGGTTATTTGGCATTAAGCACACATTGAACCCCATAAAAACCACAGTTCATTTTACTTTACGAACAATACCACTGTGAAATTGACGATGCCAACAAAAGGGAACATTAAAGAGACACTTTTTGTCCCATTTCATTTAATCAGCACCTTATTGTTTCATACCTCGATATCGAGTTCTCGATCGCGCTTTAAGTATCATTTAATTATTCGCAATTAAAAATACAATTATCGACTCGCAAAAAGAATACGCAGTGTAACTATACAGATAAAATTATAACATCCGTGTGCTATCAAAAATAGTAGTTTTATATTAAACACAAAGTACTGACGTACTTCGTACCGCCTGCACTTAGGAGTATGAAAGATAGATTAACCGATTCGAACCCGATATACATACAAACGGAACGGAAAAGTATTTGTCCGTCTTCTGGTACTAAGCTACATTCACAACAATTTTAAGCTAAATAGATTCAGCAGTTCTTGATTTATAAGTAGGTAATGTAACTAACGATTTTTTTTAACTAAAATAATATTTTATTACATTTTAAAATTAGGAATATTAATATTAATATTTTTTATTTATATTATTTTATACAGGTTGATATGTTTATAGCGTGAGATATAGAAAAGGTATTTTAGGATATTTTAAAGGTATTTTTGGTTTCTGTTAAAGAATAACCCTTGTTTTATTATGATGAGCTATCGATACAAATAAATAAAATGGGAATGTCTGCATATAATATTAAAGTAACCACTTTTGGAACGAAATTCCTTATCGCGCGTTGTGAAAAGGGGCTAGACGGAAAAAATTCTCACAAAAATTTGTAACGACACTTTTTACTAAGTAAGCTATAGTAATCTGTGCGGCGTGAGCATATTTCTTTATCTGTCTCTCTCTTTCTTATAGAAAGCAAGCCAGATATTTTCATTTCTAATTTACATTGAACAGTGTGGCGTCACGAAGATTATTTTTACACTATCGATTAGTTAGTGCAAGAATTGAAATAAAAAAAATAATCGTAAACATCATATTATATACAACTAATTCTTATGAGGTTATTTATTCTATACTAGAGTATATATTCTTATAAATATAAAAAAAGTTGAGAGTTGTCAAGGGACACCCGGATGGAACGAAGTTTACGATTATTTTTTTTATTTCAATTCTTGCAC
>DVZL01006184.1:0-11531 GCA_018236625.1 Lasaia peninsularis
ATATGGCACCGGGTTGCGCCATGGCAACATGCATTTATATCATTAGGAGGGCAATTTGAAGAGGATCGCATAAAAAATTTGAGGTGGAATAGTTTTCGGTACTCATGCGCCGATTCCTCCTGGACTATATAATTTCTCTACTTTGGGGTTAGTTATTTGTTCAGTAATATTTATTTATGTATCTATTATTTTAAATTTAATGTATTTAACTATCACAATACAAAAATAGCTCAACAGATGATGTTCAAATTTAAAGAAGACTAAATAAAGAAAGAGTGAGCGTTCAAATTAAAAAATCTATATTCGGAGGTATCACACATGAAAAGTGGATTTAAAAAATAAAAAGGAGAAGTCTCTTTTTAATTTAAAAGTGTCGTCGTTCCGTCCGTCGTGATGGAGCACGAACTTGTGTGGGAGCCAATTAAAAACCGAGGGTAAAACTCTGTGATTTTTACACGAAAAATTAATAAGAGGAAATATTAATGATCTGTTAAATAGCTGCCATTCCCAACGCAACCTTTGTGACTCATCTTGGATCTAAAAATATACTCCCTATACACTTCTAGCTAGCCCGCGACTTCGCATAGAAATAATTACGTAATAAAGGAAAACATAGAGTGATGCCAATTTAGAATTGTTTCTCTAGTCATTCAGATTAGGCGACCGCTTACACTGATCGGGATCATTCTAACTGTACCCGGTTTCCAGTCAGTCAGATGTTAGGTTAACCGATAGAAATACATAATAGGTTGTCTAAAATCGGGATTTTAGACTACAAATTATGCATCTATTTATAACCTAGCGCAGTGACGGTAACATCGATGGTGTATGCAGGTGAAGGTTGTCACTTAGAATCTGGAAAGCCGCCCGTTTATTATCTATCAAAAACGTATGAGGTATTATATTATAATGCTACGAATATAAGCCCTATTCCCTAAACAAATAACCCTTCAAGTAAACGTTTGAACAAAAAAGACTGCAAATAAAATTCTTAATTAAGTTCAAAATTCATTAAATTTGAACATTTCACTAAAGGGTTTTAGGAAAAAGCAATAAGGTATCGGTTATGAAATTGAAGGAGATATCCTTAAGGGATATCCACTAGTACGAATTATTAATTTTGATAAAACGAATCATCTCCTTTAATGATACCTATATATTGGGTGTTTATTCAACTTATTCCTCAGAATATCTTATACTAGTCTCTTTGAATAAAATTGTATTTGAAAGTATACCCTCTGTGGTCGAGTGTAGTTGATGTCTGACGTTTTAGGTTGGATTTCCAGGGAATAGAACTTGTTCTTAATAGTTTTTTTTAAGATTACCTGAAACACATGCCGTCGCCCAGTTTCACGTTTCTCAGTCGTAAAATTCCAGTATTTTATGACTGAGAAACGATTACTTATTGAATCCTAATATTCTCAGTTGTCACTCTAATTTTTCTGTATAGTGTGCTTTGTGTTTGATGTTAATATTACGTACATTTTCAATTGTCATCTTAATAAATAATAATAAACCCAAGAATAAACATTTTAAATGAATAAATTTGGTATCGTCCCTTGGGAGGGATGATTGTTTGCTTGTCCTTCCGCGTAAACCGAAAGGGACAGAAAATTGAATATTATACAGAAAATTATCATGTTAAAGGAAGGTTTACGCCGGATATGTTAATGAAATATTTCATGAATCATACGAATAAGCCTATAGAAGGGTCTGGCGGATTAAAAAACAATTATGATTTATTTAAACGTGTGCTTGGTGTTACTATATTTTATCTGTTTCTGGAGACTCCGTCGACAAAAGAATAAAACTAATTCTGCGATTACGTAACATATGACTTACTACTTTTATAAAGATGTTGTTTATTACCTGTATAGATCTAAGCTCGTTGGAGATGGGGGATATAGCTGAGTCAACGTTTGTGCCGTATACAATATGTTAAGTGTTATGAAAAATCATAGTTTTGATAAATAACCTATTAGGTTATTTAATACTAATGTTATGCTCAAAAAAGGTTGTCTTAAACTTAATGTGGCGAAGACTGAATACATGGCTCTTGGAAGTACTGATGACAGTACCATCTGCCTTGGCCAGGAATGTGTTATTAAGAAAGATAGATTAAAATACCTAGGGTCAGTGCTTCACGAAGCTGGTGGCATCGACCACGACATCTAAGCCCGAATATCAGCGGCTTGGGCGAAATGGCGGGAGCTTACAGGGGTTCTTTGCGATAAGACAATTCGCTTAAAGCTTAAAGGCCTTGTGCACAAGAGCATTATTCGCCCTGTGCTTCTATGTAGAAGCGAGACATGGCTGGCTTTAAGGAGACATGTGCAACAGCTACACGTCACCGAGATGAAGATGTTAAGGTGCATGTGCGGTGTAATAAACAAAATTAGACCGTATTCGTAGTAGTTACATTCGCGGGAGTCTCGGTGTGCGTGAGATATCTAATAAAATGCAGGAGACTCGCCAAGAGCTCAAGATCGTGTAAAGTGGAGGAAGTAGATAAGGCGGGCCCTGGTTCTAGCCGGGATTAACGCCAACACGATGACGATATGTTATTTAATACAAAAACTATTACTAAAAACTAATAAATTATTCTAAAATATCTGTACATAGTATAAAACAAAGCCATTTTTGACTTTTCAAAATAAAGAAGGCTTTAGATGTAGTTGTTGTCAATAGATTAATGAGAAACGTCAATATGTGAGAGACATAAGCAGTAGAATAGAATAGAAACCATTTTATTGGACATAGACCTTCAAGCGGCCCTTGTGACGCGTGTATACTTCTAATATTTAGCATCGGATCTGAACTCACCGGGAAGATCCGGCGAAAGAAGCTCTTGTCTTGTCTTTTTCTCTTTTTTTAATAAAAACATCTATGTTTTTTTAATGTTATAAAAGTTATTGGACAAATTACACAAATTGATCTAACCCCAAAGTAAGCTAATTGTGTTATGGATGTTAGACAACGATACTAATACGTATTTACGTTATACAACACTCAAAGTGATTACAAAGAGGAGCAATTATTGCTACCAAGCACTTTAAAGACCATAATTTCAAAGATCTTGTATTGTGATGAAAGAGTTGGCAGCCAGTTTTTAATCGCAGCTGGATTAAATACAGACAGACAGACGTTTTTAGTCGCATAGACCATTTTTTTTAAATATCTTTAATGTATTGAATTTAATCTCCATAATTTTTCCAGATTTATTATATCAATAGATCGAGGCGGCGACCTATTTTTGTTAAATATCTTCGATGTGCAGAATTCACTCTTCTTTACATGTAAATAATAATAATTACTAAACATTATAATTATTCAGTATCTAATTAAACTAACATTAAGTACAAGTTAACATTAGGTAAGTTTTTGAGTATAAATGTTCATTGTATTTTAAAAGATTATTTCAATATTAGTAAATATTTTAGTTTGGACGCAGGTGTTAACGAATATATTATTATAAATATAAATTTGAGATAACCTGGCGGTTATCTCAAATCTCGGCTTAGGAATGGCATCGGTGGAATAAAATTATGAAGTTATTGGAACCACTCCGAAGTACATTCTATACAATGTTGAAAATGTTATATTCACAATAACACACACACGCACAAGATATCACATACAATACGTTCGAGTTAAGAATGTGTTTAATCGTTACCCGCTTGCCCATTCACCAATGAAATTACTTATCATTAAGTTCACAATGACTATTTGAATAGCATCTATAGTAGTCTGTGATTTGAAGTAATTCTTTCAAATAAAGCGGTTGTGTCCTAATAATAATTATAATAATAATAATAATAATAATTCTTAAAATACACATTAACTATGATGAACCAGCGCGTGATGTAAACGTACCTAATAGTGTCAGGGTGTTATATAAATGACAAGAACATCGACACGACAAATATCAAATTGGTTTCCTATTTATAAACATCCTTGACATAAAGACTTGGCTTCCTCAGGGACTTCCGTTTCCTTGAACGAGTTACCGGTAAATATGGCGCCATTTTTTTAATTCCGTAACTAATCGGGGAAACAGAAGCCTGATTATATTTTACATGTAAAAATATAAAACATCTATAGTCTTAATGAAATGCAAAAAATATATATAATAGGATGACTTATCTTTAAAGATTTGATTCTTCTTTTATTATATTCGAATAGCTGCGAATATATTTTCAGAAAGAGTGAAGCATATTTCAATTAAGTGTGCTTTCACGTTGGACTCCTTCGCAGTTAAGTTGTAGGTCATTATAGTATCAGTTATAAAAAATCTTCAATGACATTAAAATCGCGAGCCGTCAGTTACCAATGCAGAGGGTGTGGTGAAGAACTGCATTTAAAAAAGTAATATATTATTATAAACTTCTGCTACATGAACACATTTTTTTAAATTCTTATTTATTATTGTATGTCGGTACAGACTTCGCAATTTGTTTGTTACTTATTACTGCGGCGGGAAGGATCTGGATTAACTACGATCGGGTTTTCTATAGTATTTATACTTTGAATTTATTTTTATAAAATTATTATAAATTTAAGGTGTATTTTATTAAAATTTTTCAAGTAGTAGATATAATTAGTAGATATAAGTAAGCTAGCGTAACTTAATATTATAGAACAATAGTTCGTTTCTGTTAACAAAATACCTAGTGGTGTTAGCGTCAGCGTCTCTATTCCGTAGTCCAGGTTCTAGCATCGATATGTTAGATATAGACTAAAACGGTATACCTAGATTACGAACTGCAATAAAAAAATTATGAAAAAAATGACATAAAAAGCACTTCAGCCTCAGGTTAACAACGCACCATTATCGTTTTTATTTTTTATTATCAGAATAGTATTAGTTTGTAAGGCTCTAACTTTCATAAAAGAACGTATATGTTTTGTCAATTTAACATTCCCGTCGTCTCACCGAACACCCTACATAAATAAATATAATAGAAAAATAACAGCACCTCTAATCACTTGTTCGCAGTCTATTTATGGAGCAAACATCCTCGACGGATTAAGGAGGCGGCTCCTGAGGGCACTTGTTTCCTTGGAGGAGTTATCGGCAAATATTACGCCATTTTTGGGTTTCGTTTCATTTTGTTAGAGCACAGAAGCCTTTTTTATTAACAACTTACTATTATGTATAATTTAAACGAAGAGAGACAAAATAAAATGAAAATATTTACGGAATATGCGTTAAAAAAATAGTTGAAATAATTTTAATTGTACCGGCGTGGTCTCTCGCGTTGAATGGTGGATTTTATGTTACAATTTACGAAAAAATACTTCATTAAAAACAGGAATATAATTAAATAAGAAACAAAATTAAAAATATAAATGTCTTTAGAAAAAAATCGTATCTTAGAGAAATTTTATTAGAGTCCATTTGAAGTTATGTTGCATTTAATAAAATAAAAACTATATTTTTTATATAATATTATAGATGCATGACAAAAACGTAAAAAACACTAAAACTGAAAAAATCGACCAGAGTTAATTTTTTGTGCCTTTTATGTTTTTGTAATAAAATAGAAACAATGTCAATCAACATGTAATTTAGGTCAACAGCTAATAAATATCAACCGCTCCTCAGATCTCGATGAGTTCAAGTTCAAACGGCGTCACACGGTAATTATTAGTTTTCACAAAATCATAACTTATTTTTCCAGGAAAATGTTTGACGTTATTGATAATTTTAACAAATTGAGCAGTTTCTCCTTTTTAATAGCTTTTATTTTTAGTTGACCGGATTAGCTTATTAAGGGTAGAAAATATGTTATAAGCCCGAGGAAAGATATAGTGTTATATTTTGTTATAGATTATTTCTAAAAATATGTTTGTGTTATTTCTGTTGGCTTATCTTCATAATGATCTCGTAACGTCGCGTCGTCTGAAGAGTTATCGGTAAATCCAACCCCTTTTGGCCCCCATCAAATGTTAGTTATGTATTTCGAGTGTATTTTTTAGTTATAATATTTTTTATTTATTATAGAACTTAACAACTACTCCTAACATTGACTTTTTATTGCAAAAAATATTTTTCTCCAAACTTTTCTAGTTTTTCTTTCCATAATTATTTCCTCCTTATTCTAACAAAAAATAATTCATCAAAAAAGAATTAGCAAAGTTCACGCATATGATACACTGATCAGAATAGAGATATTTTTCAATATATTTATATGTATTAAAAAATATTTAAAAATATGGTCATGCCTATATACCCGAGAGACAGGCAAGCAGAGGTCTTTAAAGTTATGTATGGAAGTGAATAAGATGAGATGACAGATATATCGAGATGTATTAGTTTGTATGTATTATTCTCTCAATTAACATTCATACATGTATTTTAAGATTATTAAATAATGATTTAACCATTACATCCTGTAACGTTTATGTACTTTAAGGACTTCGGATGTAGGACGATTGTTGTGCGGCCGGTGTCAGAGCAACGTAGCGTCGTCGGTTATCAAAAGTGGGAAACTATTTTAATTTAAGCGCAAAATAAAATTAATTAAGATTAAGTCTATATATTTCGTTTAAAAAAATGTCATTTCAGTTGCGGTGCCCTCACCTGAATACTTAGACCATCTCTCACACCTCGGGTGAAATATGTTTAATGTGTAGGTGAGTAACCACGAAATATAGCGCGTGGAATCTAAAATTAAATTTTAATATAAAACATTCCAAAAGAATACACATTTCGCTTAATCCAAATTTAATATTCCCGACCTGTAAAGCCTTAAACGAGTTAATAACCACCAAATACCTTGAGCGGAAAAATTGCCTCCCCATCATTAAGGTGGAACATTTCTCGCTTCAGAAACGCAGACCGCTCGTTATAATTATTAGTTAATTCTTATTATTATGATGAAATATAAGTTTTCTTATGAATTATGAAGTTATATGGAGTTTTTGGACTTCCGTAACCAAAGGGTAAAACAGGATCCTATTACTAAAACTTCGCTGTCCATTTGTCTGTCCATCTGTCCGTCAACAGGTTTTGTCCATGAGCTGTGATAGCTAGACAGTTGACACAAATGATTATTTCTGTTGGCGCCACACACTACAATAAACAGAAGTACCTGGATGACCGAGCTTTACTCGGTGTTCTGTTAGTACATCACATTTTTTTTGGAATAGTATTTGACACAATTTACTAAGTTTTTCTTGTTTCTGTAGGGCTTCCAGGAACAGTTTTCTCACAAAATGAAGGAACTAAAAAAAAAGAAAAAAAAGAAACATTCGGACTGGATTTTGAACCCGGTTCAATTCGCCCGATTTCCCAACTGACCTATTCTAATTTAGCAGATTATGGCGAAATTTAGTTTTGTATTGTAACGATAAAGGTTTTTATTCCATGAAAACACGATCAATAAAGAAAACCTGAAAATAAGATCTAGCTAGATCGATTTATCGCACCGAAACCCCTTATATAGGTACAACATTTCAAGAAAATCGTTGTTTTAATAAATAAAAATATAATATATTTAAGCTCCCTTAAAACAAACATGATTTTTGCTGTTTATATATTCACATACAGGGCGTCGCGTCCCACGGCTACGCCACATGGAGGGAACAGGCATTCCGCTTTGACCAACTAAACTAACCAACGGGTTGTACAGAATGGAACTCGGCGAAGGAATAATTCCAGTCTAACCAACTGGTTGATCCTATATTTTATTTTTGGAAAAAATATTCTAGTCGGACCAACTGGTTGCCAATAAAAATCCTGGACCCTTCCATAGTTGACGCGCCACGCATGTACACATTTATTCGAGGCCCCGACCGAGGCGACCGCGATGTTCGGTTGTTTATTATTATACCTACACAATCTGTCACTCGTTTTCTCACGCGTGGAAATTTAAATCTTTAAAATTTGCAAACCTTATTAGGAGGTATTCCATGAAGCGCACCCAAACGAAGCACACCTACAGTATCCCACGGGTGTGCTAAGCACCCATAGGTGGGCTTCAAATAAAAATTTAAAATAATAAATTTCTTATTCCACGAAGCACACCTACGAATGATATAAATGAATAAGAAATAAATATAATATAATAAATAATATAATATAAATGATGAAGAAATAAAAATGTCGATAGAAGAAATTATTTATTATTTAAAAGACTACCTTAAAGATCTAACATCTTTTAATTTTATTATAATAATGTGATACAATAATTGTAATTTTATAATTTTTATAGCTAGGTATATGTATCCCATAGATAAGACGTATAGATTATGCGCTAGTAGTCAACGTGTGCACTGTGCACCCGCCACTGAATCATGTCAAAATTAGATTAAAAATGGATTATTCAAATCACCAAAAATATACTAAATAAAAAATAATATTATCGAAAATACAACAAAAGATTATAGAAATGGCTTTTTTCAGTTGGTCATTGTCTAAAGAAATTAAGATTCTATTTAGTACTAATTAATTTAATAGATAAGTTTAGATACTTGCCCATTGCCCATTTCTTTAAGATTATCTAAGAATTTTGAAGATTGTGATTTAATAGTTTAAACAATCTGTATATTTTACATAAAACTAGAGTATTTTTATTATTAGTTAAAAGTTAGCTAAGTATAAATAAACATCAACATAGATCTCTATAGAAAACTATTTTTACAATGTTTTTGATATTTGTCGAAGATTTAATTGTAATTATGAAACAATTTGTGATTTTTTTTATGTTAGAGTATTTTTATTATTCACTAAACAGGTAGCTGTAAGAAATCTTCAACACAGATCTGCATGGAAAATAATATTTACAATGTTTTTAATATTTGTACAAGTTTTTATTGCATAATTATGAAACAGTCTGTGATTTTATTAAGAGTACAAAAAAGGCAAAAAATAGAAAACATTTTTTTTGAAAGATGTAATTATGAAGCTGTCTGTGATTTTAAACAGTAAGATTACAAAAAATGACAAATATTGTATCACATTATTATAATGAAACTGAAATATCTTAGATCTTTAAGTTAGTCTTTTATATAATAAATATTTTCTTCTATCGATATTTTTCTTTTTTAGTCTCCGCACTGTACGAGTGATATTATTCGTAGGTGTGCTTCGTAGAATAAGAAATTTATTATTTTAATTTTTTATTTGAAGCCCACCTATGGGTGTGCTAAGTGGAATACTTTAGATGTGCTTCGTCTAGGTGTGCTTCGTTTGGGTGCGCTTCGTGGAATACCTCTTAAATTCACGGTTTACATAAATATTTACTTCATCAGTTATATTACTGAGGGTGTGATTAGTAAAATTGCAGGCTTTTGAAAACCATCCTAAGTATTAGGTAAACTTTTATAGTTAATCATTTTGATTTAATTTTCTGAAACTCTCATTTAGTTGATAGCGTCTTATATTGTTTTATAGGCTGACAGCCGTAACAGCGGTATGATATTTATGAAATAAGCAAAAGTATAACAAGTGATATCACCTGGGCAGGAGTCTGTAGTCCTGTTTGATGCTGGTGGAGAAGACGAGCTGAGCACGAACCCTCGGCAGCAGATGCAGATCGGAGTCGGGCAGCGCGCGCGCGGCGCGCCACCCCGCGTCACTCTCGCAAAACACCACCTGCGTCACACTGGGTCTTTACACATGCCTTTTTTATTATTGTCTCCCTTTATCTCATGTTTACTAATCTTATGAAGAGATATTAGAGAGAAGGCACAAAAATCAATTTAAGTAAGAATTGTTTAATATATATATTAAAATAAGCATATTCAGAATGGCCATATTGATGCCGAGGGTGCACTAGTACGGTATTCCAGTCTCAGTTATAATAGCCATTTTCGCCCGTCCTATAAAATCAATACCATAGTATAATACTAATAAAATAACCTGGTATGAACATTCAGCGTGGAATCGGTCATAAAGCTTTTCTTCCAGTTCCATACAAGTGGCGTCCTCGAGCGTCAGATTTTGTGGCTGCAAATCCGATTTTATTATGATGCGGTTTACATCTATCACCATCAGGTGGCCGGATCTAAAAGAACAAAAAAAATAAAGCTGGTTATATTTAGCATGACAACTTTCAACTTCAAATATTGACATTGAATTTTAACTATAACATGCTGGTTTTTCACAAAAAGTCTGTGTTTTTCGTCCAAACCCAAAATTTTATTTGAAATAACTATTCAAAGTTGAAAGTATTAGGGATATAATATATGACCTTGACTACACCTATATTTTTAAAATTTCTTATTTTCATAATTATAGCCCCCTTTTGCCTATAAATTTAATCTCCACCTTATGCCATTAATATATTACAAACAATATCAGCAAATATTGTTTTTTTTGTTTTCGCCGAGGCTAAGAAATCTAGTTATTACTTGATTATTTTTCTGTGCAATATGAACATTGAGAGAAAAAAAGTGATGGAAATAGTATCAGTGTCTTATTTTATTACTTATAATCATTATAACAAAATCTTAGACGTAAGTTTGTTGATTACTTCTGTCGAAATGAGTCTTCGGCCCTAGGCTTGTATGAACTAAAATAATTTCTAACTCTTTTCGGCTTTGTTGGACATTGTAGCACTCATGTTGCCGTCATCGTATTTGTAATTTGCATTGGCAACATGACAGCCATATAGCACAAAGACTTGACTACCGATGAATTAAATGAGTTACTGATGTAAACCCACGAATTGCGACCATGTAAAAGTCTCGTAAATTAATGCAACAAGCGAAGAAGTGTGACAAATGGCGATCATAAATAAATACGGGCGGGCTATATCTTTCTTATGATGAATAGTTTGATGTTATGACCTCAAAATGCAATGTTCTGCTGTGGCCTGATAGCAATTTAGCACAATGATGATTAAAAGCAGATCAAAGATCTACTCACTTGCTGACACATCCATGTTCCGGTATAATAACGCAAGGTCCCTTCAGATCCATGTTAAGGTGAAACACTTTACGTCGACTAATGGCGTAAGCCAGCACAGATTTGCTCATCACTCCAACTTTGTCCAATGTGTGGTTCACTTCTTCTAACAATTCTTCCGAGGACATCGAATGAGTTTGGAAGAAGTTTATAAGTTCAGTGATCGCGTGCTAGAAATGAGATATTAACGAATGAACGTGTGAATGCATATCCTGGCTTCGAATATGCTATAATACGGTGCTGCTCATCATATTTTATTCTGTCATATTTTTGGACCTTGCATTCCTGTAATATATTCATATGAATGGATTGCACCAACTTTTGTTGTGGTATGATATGGAGAGTACTAATAATTGAACTCATGTTTAACATACTCGTTTCTTATACATGACTAGCTGTGGCCGCGACTTCGTCCGCGTGGAATAGTTTATTTGGGCATCATTTATGTTTGCAAACAACCTCCTCAGCTTTATAAATTATATTTTGTTCACAATTAAATACTCTTAATCAACAACACATTTATGTGGATAAAGATTAATATTATTACGTTGATACAACTCTTAACAAATAATGCATTAATTTCGACCAAATTTGATTAGCATAAAAATGGTTCTAGTGA
>DVZL01006185.1:0-11529 GCA_018236625.1 Lasaia peninsularis
AATTCGAACCAGTAGTTCCTGAGATTAGCGCGTTCAAACAAACAAACAAACTCTTCCGCTTTATAATATTAGTATAGCCTAAAGCCTTCCTCGATAAATTATCTATTCAACACAAAAATAATTTTTCAATTGGAACCAGTAGTTCCTGAGATTAGCGCGTTCAAACAAACAAACAAACTCTTCCACTTTATAATATTAGTATAGATTTGCCTTTCTTCGACTCTAATAAAACATTTTTATAAATCAACAAAAAATATCATGTTACTTCTAACAAAATTTCACATAACCCAAACTTACTTTTGCACTAAAAAGTTTATTCAATACTGAACGGAGGCATTACCTTCGCCTCCATTAGTTTTCTCTCTCCTTCACCCACTAAACATTTAGTTGGTGTGAAAGGGATAAAAAATTGAGATTTCAGAACCCAGGTTTCGATAATCCGTATCGGGGTAATAGGGTTCCGTCGGCATCAAGCAAAAACTTTGACCCGCGTTACTTAGGTGCGGCGGAATTAGATTATTCGCTACACCAAACTGCGGTCTGGAAATTGTGTTATATCCAGTCAACCAATATAAGGTTTTAGGGTATTCCTGCTATATTACACAGCATTGTGGTCGAGTGTAGCGTGTCTGACTTTTACTGTATACTGGGTTCGATTTCCAGATACGGCAACCAGTTGAGTTTAATCATAAATAAATATGAATGCCCTCTGCCTACCGGTTCAGAAATATCGGCTTTAGGATATTTTTTCCGATTATTTGCTGGACTGGCTAAGGCCGTCTGGAATTCGTCAGTAACAAGCACTGACCTTTTTAGCCCTGATGATGCTGTAAAAGGCGAAACCGTTTGGCTATTTTAAGAAGTAGTTTTCAATTATAAGTTATATGTGAAAAAGTACATGTGTTTTCTAATTTAAAATATGAGCACTGACTCTATGTCGACATATAAATGTGAGTTTTTTTATGTAATAAGACAGCGAACAAGCACACGGCTCTTCTGATGGTAAGAGACTACCACGGCCAATAGACACCATAGGCTTGATCTGAAAGTCTACCGGATACCCTACCCTCCGAAACGGAAAATGACGATGTTATTATAGCAGCAGGAATAGGTAGAGCAGTGGATCCATTTCTGAGCGAATTGCTGCACAGCACTCTATCACTCTAGTGGTCTTATTGGAAATGACCCAGTTAACCTATGGTTGACCATAGCCCAGTTGACCATAGGTTAACTGGGCCGTTTTGCAAAATATTTGGTAATTTAAATATAAACAAAGATATGTCAGCCCACGTCCCGCATAACGCATACGCTAAAAACGGAATTAAAAACATAAATTACAACGCCGTAGTACAAGTCGTCCGCCATTGTTCTCTACCACGCTTCATAAATATTTGGGTATGGAATTCATGCGATACAACATTTTAGAAAGTTTTATAAACTCGCGCACATTTCTTTCAATGTTATTATTTTATCACAGACTTACAATTTACAGTTCTACTTCCGTTTTCAGCTTTACCTTTTTGCGTAATTTTATTGTAAAAAAAAACGGGGAAAACTGTTAAAAAACCCCAAGGTAAATTTTATGTTGTCGTCAAAGTAAATGTTTTTAAATTAAAAAAAAAAACACTAAAATATTCGTGATAAAATCTATATGAAACAACTTCCAAAGTAGGACGTATCAAACAAAACAAGAATCATCAAATCCATTAGAATCTTTCAGAGTATTTGTGTAAAAAATTAAAAAAAAACCGACCAAGTGTGAGTCCAACTCACACACGCCACACGGGTTCCACAACATATCCATCGTTAAAAATAGCAAATAAAACACATATGATTATTAACGTGCATATATAATTATGATTAAGTATCGTTATATTACCACATTGTTTAACTTAATTTAAGCATTATAACATGAATAGAAGTTAATTATAAATATAAAGGTAATTATACCACGATCTCAAAATGCACAGTGACATCTATTGGTTGATGTGAAAGATGTTAGCAATAAATTACGTTTGTTTGTTTTTATAGCGGCAACAGGAATACATCATGTGTGAAAAATTTCAGTAATCTAGCTTTATTATCTATTATAGTCTGGTGACAGACAGACGAAAAGGTGAGTAATTGATAAAATTATTTGATGTTTGCTTGTATGCCATATTATATTTATCGAAAAGATATAAAATCCCGACGAACAAAAAAATCAACATTAAAAATTACAAAAAGCGGTGACTCAAAAGTCCCTAGACAAACTGTGTCAGAATACATAATACCTAGAACTTACAAGGCGTTAGTGCCAACTCGGTGAGTAGTAGTAGGTCAACTTATTCATGTTCCACTTAGAGACACTTCACATGGAGCTGCATTATCGCTGTTGAGGATCAGGTGATTTTATAGAATCCTAAAAATAAATAATATAAAACATTTACATTAAATGCCACCAAACAACCGCGAGGTTCGGGTTTGATTCTTGACGGCAATCATTTGTGTGATAAACATAGATACAGGCATGTGTATCACAAACCTACACCCGTCGGAAATCTAAATCAAACTTCTACGTTGATCAGTGACGTAAAACGAGTACGCTATCCTCTCCCCACAACGGTATGACGGAGGCAATAGCCTATAGCTCAAGACCTTTTTTTATCCTGTGAGGTTAAATTAATACTATAAGGTTTTTAGACTATGCTATTACCGCGAAATGCATTGAGTAAATCTTAAAGTTCATAGAGTGAAACTTGTAAAATGAAGTAAACTTTTAATATATTATAAGCAGGCATTTGACCGCCATCTCACTTGATGTTCTTTTTTTTATACTAAAGAGAAGCAAACAAGTAGACGGATTTCCTGATGGTAAGAAACACCGTCGCCTATAATACTAAAAGAAGTAATGGTGCGTTGCCAACCTGTGAAAGATGATCAGCCTTGTGCGTAAGTAAGCTTACAATAACGAGCATTGCCATTTTGCAGAAGGAATACGTAAGACCAGGCGAATTTCCAGGAGAGTCGTTACTGCACTCTACCACCTAGTCAAGGCTAGGGTTTTAGTGACTGATTAATCATCGCTCGTCCTATAGATGCTGCTTGGTAGGTAAGCAGTTGGCCTATTCTACTAATTGAGCTCGGGACCAACACGGAGAGAATGACGATGCAGTCGAAGATGGATGTTCCATACCTACTTACCTAGATACAGTCCATCCACTCTGGCCTTAAAGATGACTATGTCATATTGGCATTAAATCATTAGGACTGAATCACAAATACAAAGGTGTGAAATGGATCATAAGCTTACATTAACACAGTGAAACGCACAGCAACAAAGCCTGTGTGGTGTGGGTCTAGCTTCTACATCTATTTCGTCCATTGTGATGGCAGCTTTAGAGAATTCCGTTTTATATTTTGTACTAGCACGTGAGAAGAATGGATCTTTATATTGTTTATTGCAGAATAGAACGGAATCATTTATCGCAGCTGGAAAATATACACTTGTTCTATCTCTCGACTTTATTTGCTTGTCTTTATTCAGTTTCACATGTTGTGTTGTGAATAGGAATTATTACTGTTCCAAATGGAATCTAGTACAAGGAGTGATCATCACCATCATCATCTTAGCGTTGATTTCGACAAAAGCAGGGGTTTGTTTTCTCATCAATCTCTGCTTTGCCTGATCCTGAGCATCTTCTTAAGTGAGATTACCTATTCTTGGTACCATAGTGATATTTCCTCCTCGCCTCTGTGGTGTAACGGTACGGCTATTACCTTTTAAGACCGCTTGCCGCTTATGGTCCCAGGTTCAATTCCCAGGTCGGGCAACTTTTCATAAATGTTTTTCAGATTATTCTGAGAAAACAAAACATTGCACAGGATTTTAATGTGCCTGACATGGCGATACACCGCCTATCACGTCAATTCATCGCTTCTTGGCTTCTCGCACAATATCTTGTTCCTGGTACTTCTAGGCCTAGACATTTATTTTGGTGCTCGTAATTGGCGTGCATAGGTTAACTGAGTCTGTGGCGTAGGCCACAACAAAGAAAAATAAAATAGATATTTTATCTGTATGATTGTCTATGTCATAGAAGTGGTTTTGGAGGGAAGAGATTAGAAGGTTGAGTGTCTAAACACGAGGCGCGGTATTCAAATAAGGTTTGTTATAAATACCTACCTATTACAAGTGATAGTTTAATGTTTAGCATTTATCTTATTAGCAGTTAAATTGTAATAGTGAATTTGCCATTAAATAGACGTTTGTGTAAATACAAGATTATTTTCTCTGGACTCCCTGTACCACAGGGTAGACATAATACACCCCGACTAGGAGTTCCCTAAAAGTCATTATCAATAAGACTTTTAAGAATTAAGCCTTACCTAATCTTGTCGCTATAAAGATACTGTCGAGTTTCAGTCCAGAGAGTAGTGAAGTCGGTTTCTGTAACATAATATGGTGTCTTAAGGCCGCGGTTGTCTCTTTCCACCAGAGGCTAAGTCCGCTGTCTAATCCCATGCAAAGACTGTTGACTGCTTTAGGCTATTTCTTACATACAATAAAACAGTTACATGATAGCTGTCTGTACATAGAAAATTTATTAAAAAAAATATAGTCAGGCTTTATATACGCATGTTAACACAAAAAAAATTAACTTTGTTTAAACTCAGAACTTAACCAATTTGGATGCAGTTTTCATAAATATGTTGTGATAACTTTTACTTAACATTTAATGTTTGTTTCATTTAAATCGGTGTACAAATTAAAAAGTTATGTCAATTTATATCAATCACGTAATGTGTACTAATTTAAAAAGAGCTCTGGTATCATATCGAACAAATATTAAATGGGGTTTAGCTTGGGCTGGAATTGCGTCAGTTGAATGCCTTTGAAGTGCTCTAGTTTGTATATTAGTATACACGTGGCGTACTTTTTGCGAAAGCGAGATCTACGCGTACGAAGTCGTGGGCACATCTAATAATTAATATATTGACAGAGATCCTCTCTATCCTAAAGAAAGATTGGGCAAGATTACTCCTTCACTCTCCGTGGTTTGTAGACATCTCTTATAACGTTAGATGCTATAAAACACATGGCATTTTGATCCGAAGGCAAAAACACGAAACTGATTTGTTTACCAACAAAAATAGATCAGAACCATTTACAAAGACTTCAAATATTGAGGAGTATGAAAGGTAGTTTGTTTGAAAGGGGTCGTTTGTCAGGCAAGGCGAGCATAAATAATGTTCTTTGACAACAATGCATTGATATATGATGTTTTCTGATATATTCCTCAAGTCGTATGGAAATGCTTTGGAAGTGTTTCTTTTGTGCTGCTTCGTTAATCGGGAAAGCGTTAGTCTACAGTCACCTAGAGATGGCGCTACGCAGAACTTGCGTAGATTATTTAATTAAGTTTTTGATCGACTTTAAAAAAGGAGTTGTAAGGAGTTTTTTTTAAGTAATCTGTGTGTTTTAATCGAACTTGTTGTTTACAATTGTGCCACAGTTTTTCCATCAATTATCAATATATTTTAATGATCCTCGTTTTATATGATAAAAATTATATTATATGTAATTAAAAAAATACCTTCACGCTTATTATCCCCGAAAGGGTAGATGATGAGAGTAGATGTGCTAATATTAGCCAAGGTACTAGGGCCCTGATGTGATAGGTGGCAAGGCTATCACCACTTCGGGCACATGCCAATCCCGGGCAGTGAAATGCTTATAGGGGAGGGGTTAGAGGAAGGGATGAATATTTATATGGAAATGTTTATCATCGAAATAAATGTAACCGATTCGTTTTCATTGCCTAGATTTTGTTTGTACACGCGGTCGAAGTTTTAAGTTTAGTTTAAGTTAACTGATACGGTTTTTAAATGACTAAAATTTGTAAAAATGTCACGTACAAACTAATATGAAAGCTTTAAACTAGTTTTGTATTTATCTTATAATGCGTTGAAAGAAGGTAGTGATAACTTCAAACGTCAACTCTTAAATATAAAAATGTTAACGTGATCGAAACTCAAAGGCCATTCATGTGAAAGAAGCCTTATCAGTTTTCCACAAAATATTTCCACTCAATCTGCCCTAATTCCAACTTATACACGACAGGGTAATTCTATTATCGATATCTCTAGACAAGGATCAAGAGCTTTGCGACTAGTTTGTTCAAATAAGGGTGATTCCGAGAAATTTATTTTTTTTAGAAATAAAATTAGTGGCGTTTTTTTATTTTTTTTTGACAAAACTTGATTAGCAGCAAGAGAGAAATAAAAAATAATAATTTGAGAAAAATAAATAAAATGAGAGTGTCTGTATGTAATACATATTACAAACAACCGTTTTGTACTAAATGCATATATTTGTTTTCAAGTTACATATTATAACAAAATAATATTTTTTAGATTTTTTTACGTCTGTCTGTATGATCCTGTCTATTTGTCTGCTTCTTCCCACTAATGTCCAAAACAGCTGGACCGATTTCAACGGGAATCTTACTGGCTGATGTAATAGCTTGGGGTACTTTCATTTCGATGAATTCCGTCACTTTTATTTCAATCAAGACATAAAAGTAATTTCAGAGTAGTTCTCTGTTGGCGACGGTAAATTTAGAATTGATATTTCTTAAATGGTTTTGTTGTTGTTGTGTTTGATTAACCTTTTTGATTAGTATTCAATCTCATAAATAAGCGAGTGTTGCTACGGGCTATACACTTGAATCGCTGCTCTCATTCATTATTATGCTTCAATTTTTTTAAGTTTTTTTTTGTTGTATAAATGTATTTTTTTGTTAAAATGACCCATAAATTTTACATATTATTCTCTTATAATTAATCATAAAATATTTATGTTTATTGTTAATCTCAATTTAAGCCGTTGTATATTGTTGGAATGTATGACTCTATTTATAAAATATACATACAAATATATTCCGGTTCGTTAAATATAGGTGTTAGAATTTATTATATTAACAGTAGGGTCATATACAGCAGAATCTAAGGATTCCGTTTTTACTCTTTGGGTAGAAAGGTATTCATTCGAACTTTTTTCCACCTTCATTTTTTCATTATTTGACTAGAGTAATATGAAGAATTTTTTTTAAGTCCTAGCCTGATCCAGTTCTTATTTCACTGGGGTGTTCACTTTTAAACAAGATGTGCTCTGATATATCTCATTAAACTCCAACATTTCACTATCATGATCACATAATCATGAAATTAAATAAAAAACATAAAGATATATCAAAAGAAAAATCATTTTTTGTAACCGAGTACCCAGTGTCATAATCCTGTGCACGCTGCTGCTATTTCATATGATATCGGAATTGGTTATCTAATCTACATATTAGACGCAGAGCGACTACCATCCATGCAACCTAGAAGCCAATCACCCAGAAAATATATTTAAAAGCTCATTGGTGTCTTTAAGTCAGAACCCAATGGGGGGAAGCAGGGAGTGTCAAGTGCCAAGTCTAACAATTCCTACACATTCCTATTTTCACACAAACACATCTCTGGTCTCCTGGTAGTAAGAGACAACCGTGGTCTATAGACACCATAGATGCTGTAGATGTTCGTCTGTGGTTGGGGTGTTAGGTCGTACGTGCAAGCTCGACAGTATAATATTATGGCAGGAATTCCCTAATCGGGCGTGTTGTTTTGCAGCTCTCTAACACTAGTGTTCAGAAGGCAAACAAGCAGACGGATTTCCTGATGGTAAGAAATACACGTCGCCTATAGACACCAAAGGTCGAAATGGTGCGTTGCCAACCTGAGGTTGGGATGGTAAGGTTCTTGCATGAGTAAGTTTACCGGCTATCCTACCCTCCAGACCAGAAAACGACAATGGCGAGCACTGACGCTATTGTGGCAGGAATAGGTAAGGCGGTAGTACCAAGTCGTTGCATGACTCTACCACCTAGTCAATGTCAGGTGTTGGTGACAATAAGCCCTGTGCTCGCCTCTTACGAGCTGCCTGGGTGGAAGGCAGTTGGCCTATTTTATACAGAGGACCTTCTGGTATTTTTAATGCACTTAAGTTACTTTGACCATGTAAAGTTTAATAGTAGTGTCTAACATCGTGTTATTTACTATATTTTATAATTACTGTATATTCGTCAGTTTTTTAAGAACAACAATTTTTTTAACGTTATTTTCTATTAAAAGTTGACTAATGTTGATATACTTTATAAGATACGTTCATCTACAGTCTATGACTCAAAGTTGTCAACATTGAAAACTAAACACTCTTTTTTTTTGTTTATAGTTATTAATAGATGTAATTAGTTATATTTTTAGTTTTTTAAGTTCTGGTATTTTTTTTTCTATTTTTCTATTTTGTTTCTAATCATGTTATTGTTTTTTTTTATGCATCTGCCGTTATTGTTTCTTTTTTTTCTGTTAGTCCTAAGGTTGACAGATAGCAGAGAATGCTATACGCATTACGTTCGCCTTTTGTATAATATATTTGATGTACAACATGTACATGTACACTTATATATGATGTACAAATAGATTAAATAAATAAACTTATCATTTTTCTACATAACATAATATTGGGCATTTAAATCTGGTTCAATTTCTAACCTATAAGTAACAAGGTAACTCCAGTATTTCTCCGGTATTTTCTACGCGAGCTGTTTGGTCGTTGGTGCAAAACTCATCACTTAGTACAGACACAATATTATTCATGTTAAACAATTATACAAATATAGAACTAAAACGCACACAATTTCTCCAACATCTCCACGCGAAGTATGAAAAGAAAACCGCTGGAAAGGAATTCCGACAGAGGAAAGTCGGAATAGTTCATTATAGACCACGTGATAATTACGTGTTCACACGATAAGGGTGGTCACACACCACATATCTTTGGTGGGGCATCTATATACATACGTCGATGTGAAAGTCTGTTTGTTTGTCCGTCTTTTACGTCGTAACGTAGCGGTATTATGCTATAACTTTTATGTGTGGATATAGGATAGGTTCCTAACCTTTTCAATATTATTACCTCTGGAAAACTGATTTTAACTCGCTTTCAAAATGTCATTGAAACTAACAATACAAGCAAATATAAACATCTTTATAAATCATAAATTGCACAACAGTTTTACAATTTTAATGTATTTTATTATATTTAACTTGACTTTAAAAAAAACTAATCCTAATATAAAAAAAACAGTAAAGTGCGAGCCGGACTCGCGCAAGAAGAGTTTCATCATTTCCATCAATATTTATAAAATGGTACCACAAACTCTCTTAGAGTGGACAATAAATAATTTTTGTTTTATAAATTTGAATTGTTTTTAGTATTTGTTGTCATATTCCTAGCGGCAATAGAAATACGTCATCTGTTAAAATTTTAACTTTCTAGCCATTACGGTTTATGGGATACAACGGTTAATAACAGATAAACGGAACGCGAAATCTTAGTATTACTATCTCTCTACTACTAATGCGTTATACACAAGGCAAAAAAACACTAGGATGAGGATAAACGATGAAAACAACAGAATCATCTCTTAATATCAACATGTTTTACGACATCCGTAATGAGAGTCTAACTCACTAAGTCGGTGCTTAATATTCAAGATAGTAGGGCAATATGCGTACTGTAGAATAATTAGCGCTAAGACTGTCTTAATTAACGCAACTTTCATGATTATTATTATTTATAGTAGAAACCTCGTGTGGCTTCTCACATTTAAACTTTCCCCGCCCATTTCACCGTCTTAAGGGACAAGTTTGGGAAAATCCTGTCTTATAATGAGTTATTTAGAAACTTATAAGTTTGCGAGGACTTTCTTCACTCACCCATATGATTTTGTAGTTGAGTGTGAGTATTTGCTCTAAAAAAAGCCTAAATATCCCCGAAAGTAGTATTGGCAGAAGTACATATTTTACACCCACAGTTAGCCCAGGATATTCTTCACTAATTTGGGTTTTGTTACCTGATTGCAAGTGCAATACTTAAACACAAAAATGTTAACCACATTTTTGTGTTTTTTAGCTCGATTGTGAGTATTAGCAAAAGCTTAACCACATTTTTGTGTTTTAGCTCAAAAGTGAGTATTGGCAAATACTTAAACCACATTTTTGTGTTTTTTGCTCAAGTATAAGCATTTGCAAAGACTTTCTTCACAAACACGTTTTCGTAATATGGGTCTCGTTTATTTTCAATAAAAAAATCATTATTCACTTGTGCGTTTGCGTTTTCTAACTCCAGTGTATTACTTAGTTATAATATAATCATTTAACATCTGTTTTATTTTGATTGTACATTTACAAAGTGTTTAAATATATAATCAATGTAACATTTTCATAGTTTAATGATAAATTTGGTAAATTTCGCCATCATCGTTGTCCTAGATATCGTCGTAATTAACGATAGTTGCCAAGTCTATCATTAATCATAGTCATTATTATAATATAAAGGGTAATATTACTACTAATTACGAGTACTTATATTTTCATTGACATTTTTTGGTAACTTTCGTTTACAGTTTATAATATTGAATTGTAGGATATTAAAATAAACATCAAAATTGTTAAAATATTGAAAACTGGCCCTTAACGCACGATACCTCGCAAGGGACCTGGCGTAAAGATATGTATATTTTCAAAACTACAGATCATAATATTTATAAATTTAAAAGAATGACGGTTGTTACCACACTTATAACTCGAGATCTGCTGGTCCAATTTTAATTGTTTTTTTGTCTCCGCTCCCAAATAGTAGAATGAATATTAAAAACAATGGAAACAAGATTGTTAAATATTTATGAAAAAATAATTATTTTCGATATACGATTAGTGTATGACGAACTTTTGTTGTTTCTGTTAAATGACAAATACTGTAAATAATGATTGACATTTATGCATTGTCTGTATTTTTTAAATCAATTAAAAAGGTTGTAAAGTCCATTAAGTAGTTAGATAGAATTTTCTCAAATATCCGTACATAAATAATGACCAATGTTTAACATTTAAGCGTGCGTTCAGAAATTTATTTGTGAAATTTAAGTTCTTATTTCCGGAAACAATTTATAAGATTTATTCTATAGGGTAACAAAAAAATATTTTTGAATATTTTTTTTCTTATTCTCTTTCTGCATAGCACCCGGACTGTTTTGTCAATAGATTCTTCACTTTTTTTGGAATTGTATTTGACATAATTTACAATGTTTTTCTTGTTTCTTTAGGGCTTCTAGGAACACTTTTTCTCACAAAAACTTTCTTCTTTTCTCAAAAAAAATAAAAAAAATAAAAGCAACAATCAAACTGAGACTTGAACCCGGTTTTCCTGCATTTTAGGCGCCCGTTTTCAAACTGAGCTATTCTGATTTTGTAAATGTTAGTGAAACATTATAACGATATAGGTCTCTATTTAATAAAAACACAATTAATAAACGAAACCTGAAAATAAAACAAAGCTAGATCGATTTATCGCCCCCGAAACTCTCTATATACAAAATTTCAATAAAATCGTTGCAGCCGTTTCCGAAATCGCTGATATATATACAAGAATTGCTCGTTTAA
>DVZL01006186.1:0-11529 GCA_018236625.1 Lasaia peninsularis
AAGTTTTTAACAAAATAATTTAATTCAGAGTAAAAAGCGTGGGGTGCTTGTTATTTAAAATATCGTAATCATTCTATAGGCAACTATATATTAGAGGTTAGTTATGAACCACAGTAGATTTACATTTCTATTGAAAATGTGAATATGTGATAGTTTTACCAAGCGCTAACGATGAAAAATATAGTATAATATAGAATATACTTTTATAAATGAACGAACAAAAATTACTTTTAGACACTAATATATTATAAAAAAACGAAAATATATTAGAAAGATTCAATAATTATCTTTTGTTAGAACTTTGACTGGATCGAATAAAGAATAGGCGCAGTCTTTTTATAAGGGTATATATATTGAGTAAAGTTTGTAAATTTTGTAGGAATTTCGTATTTTTTGATTCAGTTAAAGTGAACTAATTAAGTATGATGGTTTTAGCATAACAATAAACGATTATATAATAAAAAAACTATTTATTAAAGGCAACCTAAACAAATCATAGCGTCTTCTCATGCACAACTGCGTCCTCCTTACTATGTATCCATATCAACCGACCAGAACTTTGTAATAATATTTTTTCGATAAACAGTACTTACTTTACTTTGTACTATTAGTCTAGTAGAAGTTTGGATTTTTTTCGATGAACCGTAACTTTCTACAAGCATCATATTTCACAACTTACTTCAAAGTAATGAGGTAAGGTCAAAACCCTTGCTTTACCAAAAGTATCTCATAGGAACAAATTACTTCTTTCTCTCCATGTCTCCATGTCTCCAAGATCTATTTTTAAATTATCATATATTTTAAACCGCATCGAAGATTCTCAATGCGACTCCATGTTTATTTTTTGCTAGTTTGATACTCGATTACTCCGTTAATTTCAAAAAGATTTTGATGTTCCTTTTTTTGTAAGATATGTTATACTTCATAGAATATATTTTATAGCAATTATACAAAAATAAAAAATAAAATTTCTCTCAGACGTAGTACCTACCTACATCATGATAATGAAAAGTCTCATTTTGCAATTTTATCGCTTTATTTAGTTATACCTGAATTATCTTGCATTATTGATTTTAACTTAATTGATTACAAATATTTCTCATCACATGAAACAAATTCTGATTTCTACAATACAATAATTATTATTCATAATAAATCCATCTTCTAAGGACAGACCTTTGGCCAAAGAAAGACCTTTGGCCATGCGGCCTTTTCTGTCGTATAGGCACGTCAGTATCTTAGGTTAAATGATATCATTTTTACACTTATCACAAAACCACAAAGTGTAAGTTCTGAATCTGATTATAGTGTATATTTATCACCAATGACATGGAAATTATCACCGCTGATTCAAAAATAGTACCCCCGCTCCAATTTTCCAGATCATTGTCACTTATGAACAATGATCAGTCGATTATGCAGATACGTCAAACCCATTCGTGCAAAGCCAGCAATATGTCACGGTTTGTCAATCTTCCAAGAACCATCACGAGACATTTGAGCGCAGACGCATAAAAACAGAATTATCGTTTGATCAAAAACGCTACGCCGAGTGAAATTTTAATGACATATTGTGCTTGCATTCTCTATGCAAGGGTAACACGGGCATAGACAATACTTCTTTACTTTATAACAATCTCGCTTTTTATAGTTTTTTAAAAAGACCGTGAATATCATTTTACATAACTTCGAAACAATTTGATCAATCTTATGTATGGGTTTTTTCAGTGGATCTGACAATAATACGCGAACTATTACATTGCACTTAGTATTAAGGGTGGCCCATTTCAAATTTACTATTTTTTATTTTATTTATATTTTAAGTAGCAAGGTTTTTTAAGTTTTAAGTGGTGCGGGCTCTGTTACTCAGATACTGTCAGATAAAACTGTAACTGATCGCTGTCTTGTACATAGACAGTGATCAGTTACAGTTTTATTATATGTATGTACAATGTCTGTATAGAAAGATATATTTTTGAGGTAATACCTAAATTATTTTTCCTGACCTTTTGTATAAGATCACTCAGAAACTTTACTTAAGAACAAACTCCGGACTACCGGAATGCAAGTCCAAAGTGCTAACCACTACACTACTGAGGCTCTACATAATGACAATAAAAAGAACTAGATATGTATTGTAAGTTTACTAATGTGGAGTTTTAGATGCAGACATTTTGAAATGTGCTAACGGCAATGTATAACAGCAAATTAACAAAATTATAAATAATCATTTGAAACTTTATAATTTAAATTATTTAAATTTTAATTTGTTATTCTTTTGAATATACTACTTTAATTATGTTCAGTTAATTAATAACTGCTTAGTTTACCTGGTGGTCTAGTGGTTGCGCTTTAGACTACAACTCCGATGTTCCAGCATCGAATCCGTTTACTTTTTTTCTGTTTGAGTGCATTTTCTAACTATTCTTACAGGGAATGAAAAACATCATGAGTAAGCCCGGATTAGTTTATTCGAATTCCATCTTTTGGAAGACTGAACCTCGTTTCACTTTTGGATTGCAGAAGTCAGAGAGCGGTATTTATTATGGAATAAGGAAGCAAACAAGCACACGGTACTCCTGATGGTAAGATACGACCGTGGCCAATAGACATGTGTCTCTCCTGTGGCCGGGGTGTCAGGCCTAGTGTGCAATTGTACTGGCTACCCTACCCTCCGGACTGAAACACGACATTATCATTATTTCGGTAGGAGTAGGTAAGGCGGTGGATGCCTCCCGGGCGAGTTGCTGCACAGCACTCCACCACCAGTGGTCTTGTTGCCAATAACCTTGATAACGTATGCTCGCCTCTTACGAGCTGCATGGTAGAAAGGCAGATGTATCCTACACAGGGGACCCTAATCAACACGGGGAAAAATCCCCTAGATTGGGTAGTCGACATATTATGACAAATGACATACGTTCCATTGTTTGGATCGTTATTTGTGTTACTTTTATTGAAGAACTAACTGTACCCGGCACGCGTTGCTACGCCAACAACGCCAGCCACACCTGGTGGTGAGTGACATCGATAAGCATATAATACTAACCTTCTCCGTGGAAAAAGACATACTTATTATATATCCCAATTTTCATAATAATCGGTCCGGTAATTTTCATAATTTTAATATACATAATATGTAAAATTCATTTTTATATAATACTAGCTGTCCGCCCGCGGCTTCGCCCGCGTGAATTATTTTAATAATACAGACAACTTTTAAAGGGCAGACATTTTTCTGACTTACGATACTAATCGCGTAAAAGCATACCCTGTGAAAGCGTAATATACAGACAGACAGACAGACAGAGTTACTTTCGCATTTATAATATTAGTATGGATGTTCGGGTGGAATCTTCGAATTCAATTTCATGTAGATATCTACATCCGATTGAGCTGTCATTTCGTATACACGTTTAGTTTAGATGACAATGCACGATAAGGCACATGACATCATTCGAAATCCAATATGGCGGACCAACCAAGATGGCGGAATTGTGGTTTTTAAAACACTTCTACAATATGGGTATCAAATGAAACGGCTCACGGGTCTCCCGATGGTAAGAGACAACCGTGGCTTAAAGATACCATCGATGTTGTAGGTGCGTCGCTGTCCTGTGGCCGGGATGTTTGGCTTGATGTGCAAGTTTACCAGCTACCTTACCCTCCAGACCGGAAACACGACAGTATCATTATAGTGGCAAATAAGGTAAAGTGGTGGAACCTTACCCGGGCGAGTTGCTGTAGAGCACTCTACTTTAAATAGTCATTATTCTAAGCGTTCTTCGACTTTTGAAAGTTTTCCAAAGTATGCTAAATGGCTTTAATATCTTACTTAAGTCTTAAACAATTCTGCGTATGACTATCTCAAAGATTTTTAAGTCTAAGGTATTATAAATCAATGGTGCTAATAAACTTTATAAACATCCAGAATATATGTTGAATATTTTATTCCCTATTCCAATGCATACGACGGCAGGAATCGAACTCGATGTCGTCGATATACGGCACCATTAAGATGGCGTTAACTAATCGACTAATGAGGATTAATCAATTGTGTCGAACCTAAAGATTGACCGAGGTTTTTTTATAGGGCGTATATATAGGTACATCTGTCGAAAGTGGGCGTTTTTACTCCAAATTGACGTTACATGCGGTTCTTGGGACGATGTCTATATAATTCTATGATCTCAATATTTATACAACACTATATAAGGCCTTTGTGGCCGACTATGTGGGTAAGACGCCGATTAATTTAACCTAAACTTCTATCTTAGAAGCTGAAATTAAATGAAATGCCGAATATGTGTGTTAAAAAGTTGTTTTAAAACAACCCGTATTGATCCGGGTTCCGTTGTAGAATAGGCCAACTGCCTTCCACCCAGGCAGCTCGTAAGAGGCGAGCACAGGGACTATTGTCGCCAACACCGTGACATTGACTATGTGGTAGAGTCTTGCAACGACTCGCCCGGATCGGCACCACCGCCTTACATGTTCCTGCCACAATAGCGTCAGTGCTCCCCATTGTCGTATTCTGGTCTGGAGGGTAGAGTGGCCGGTAAACTTACTCACGCATGAGGCTTACCATCCCAGCCTCAGGTTGGCAACGCACCGTTTTCACCTTTGGTGTCTATAGGCGACGTGTATTTTTTACCATCAGGAAATCCGTCTGCTCGTTTGCCTTCCAATATCATAAAAAAAAAGTTTTGATTGTACCAACACATTCTTCCACAATGTGATGTGCAAATATTTTAACACATTTTTTTATTTATTGTTAAACTATGTATTTTATATGAATTCTACCTAATTTAAGATTGGGCCTAATTTTTTATCTAGTTTGCAGAGGTTACATGGTAGTCGCTCTGTATAAGAATTAGCCGACGGCGCTATCAGTTTATATAGAAAAGAAATATGGCTAAAATGAAAAAAAAACAGTTAATTGCGCAATACCAGGAAGGGCTCCGTACACTTAAAAAAGTCACGTTTCTTGTATGGGAATTTTTATTATTTTTTGATATAACGGAAACAGAAATACAACATCTTTGAAAATTTCAAGTAATTATCAAGGTTCATGAGTTAAAGCATGGCGACAGACAGACAGCAGAGTCTTAGTAGTAGGATTCCACTTTTATGTTTTTGGTGCGGATCCCTAAAAAAGTAAGAAATCATAGTTAAAGCAATGTTTTATTTTGAAATTTATATTTCTGAAAAATGAAGCAACGTTGCATGTAACGAAAGATACCAGGAGAGTAGATCGTTGTAGGAGATAAAACAGACGCTGCACGCTTTTAGAGTAATGACTATACTAATGTACAAACTAAACACGGCCAGACACGTTGGCGTCTAAAGGATTTATATGAAATTATTAAATTAAAACTTCGCAGCGCCTCGGCCACCCTGAATCGTGTTTGAGCTCGTAAATTTAAATCGAATGAGACAAAATTTACAAACATTTTCTGAAGAGCAAACCGTTTTAACTCGGATGACGCAACTCTCGTTAGTTTTTAAAATTAGTATCTTAAATAGTACCTTTACGCCTATTATCCCAGAAGAGGTAGTCAGAGATGTGCTAGTATAACCACGACTTGTAATTTTAGTAGAGATCACCCACAATCAGTCAAGTCACTAGGGCTAAGTAGTATAGTATTTATATATTTTTTGGTTTATTGCAACCCCGTGAAGTAATAAGCATAATTTTTAACCAACCCTAAAAAAAGAAGGAGGTTTCTCAATTCGACTATATATTTATTTGTGTGTGTTCGCGGATAACTTCGTCGTTTATGAACCGATTTGGATATTTTTTTCGTAGGAAAGAAGATGGTGGTCCTATGATAAGGAAACTGGTAACTAATAATGGCGTTTTAGAGGAAATAAGGGGAGGTCTTACAAATTTTAGGTGCGACTAATGCGTTTCTTATGTTATCAAAACATGAATTAAAATTAAAAAAAAAATTTAAACAAGTTCTAGTCAGGTTTTTGCAGTTTTATTGCGTTATACTTGTAATTAATACAAACCTTTATGAATCACTATCTATATAATATAAGATACCTAGCGAAAAACCCTAGAAAAGCCACAAGAATAATATATTGGCATATATCTGACTTTCTATGTCTTGCTTTAGTCATAAGCAAGTAGAATAATATAGAGATTAAACATAAAAAAGAGAATTTCTCGTAGGTACATAAAGTAAGAGAAAAAATGTTGGCAAAATCAATGAGAAAATCAAATATGTATTGTTTGAAGCCGAACACGTATATCTTGTCGAGAGGTGCTTTGTATTCAGGAGGTCTGCTCTAACGCTAACAGGATATTAACATTCATACCTTCATATCGAGGGAACAGACAACAATACCAATTCCCACTAATTAAGCCTCCGATAGCTCTGTTCCCATATTGTAAGTTAATTCCTCAATGAATCTATTGTGTAATCGTATTTCCGGAAACCATATACCTACTGAAATAGTAAAAACTTTGGGAAATTAGTTCTAAGTACGGGAAATCAACTGATTTCGGTTTCTATGGAAGTTGAGAGAATGCAAAGGTTTTTTCAAAAGTGGCCGCGCTCTGATTCGGTGCAAAATTTTATAAACAGACGCGTCACAAGAATGCAAGATCTTTGTGAAATAAAATATTATCTATTCTAGTTTATTCTATATATGTATGACATTTATCAAAATAAGTAATTAAGAATAACTTTATTAACGTACATTTTATTATTAACGCTAGTTCGTAAAAAAACTTATCACTTAATAATAATTTCCGTAAATTATTATTATTCTTAATTATAATTAGTGTATTATTATAAATAATGCTTATTATATTAGCACTGATATTGACTAATTAATGTTATTTAAAAAAACTACTTAAATCCAAATACGTAACCAAATAAAAAATGGTTCAATAAAGTTTTTTTAATGAAAGGGGTCGTATTTGGTTTATAAAATCGATGTGTATTCCTTGCTGTTTGTTTGTTTGCTTTTTAATCTATTAAAACCTTTTATTCCTGTAATGTCAAAACACAATGTTTATTATACCTAACGTAATATTCATAACTTTAAGATTATATCATGTTCTTATCTAACTCAATTAAAATTTTGTCGAACATCTAATAATTATTGTACTCAACTGTTTCAACAAGCAGTTAACAAACCGCTGAAACTTGAAATATTTGTGTTCGACAAATTGGAAATCGCTGAGCGGTTTGTGTTGCAAACTTAATAATGAAAACTGCTCTAAAACCGAATTAAGTGTTACTCCATCTTGGTTAATAAACACAGCAATAATTAACAATATAAATATTAGTTGTTATTTGCGACTTTCTCCATATTGATCCGGGCCCCATGTTTAGAATAGTCTATCTACTAGAGGCAAACATAAATTAACTGGGTCATTCTTAAAAATACCAGAAAACTATATTCAGTAATGCTGATGTTTCAACTAAATTAAAACAGTATTGTGTAGCAACCCGCTTGGGTAGGAATCCACCGCTCTATCTATTTCTGCCGCTATACTGACATTGTCGTATTCCGGTCCGTAGGGTAGACTTGCACGTCAGGCCTAACATTCCGCGCCATAGAACAGTGACATTCGTACGACTTCTATGTGTTTCTATGCCAAGGTTATTCTTACTATCAGGATGCTGTGTGCTTGTTCGCTGCCTTTCGCCATAAAAAACTACATCAGTATAACTAAAATTAGGATATACAGACATTTTCAGGCTCTTCTTTATCAATAAAACCGATAACAAACGCATAAAATATATTAAAATAAAACAAAAATTCTTTACTTCCGAGATGCGGCACGTTACCATGTTATTGCATCGACGAACGCCGGGAGATGAGGACATATTATTTCTACAAGTTCTTTAACCACGTCGCCAATAGGGGGACCTATTTTAATTTCCTCGCAAAATCAATATTAGTAAAAATACGGAGCTACAAAAATATAGGCTTACTAAAATGAAAAATAAATAAATTATATAAAACAAAATAATAATATTGTTAATGCTAAATTTTACAGTGAATTTTTCACCGTCTTGGTGTGTAAAAATATAAAGTTTTGCATAAATAAATATCATCACGGCTATATACCCGAAGTTATACTTCGTACTATAAGAATTGCTACCATAGTATATATATTCTTATCGCCATAATCTTACTGCTTGGCAGAGCCGCTCATAAACTTTCATCCGTAAGCGGCTTAACATCCCAGTCTCAGTTTAATAATGATTACATTAATGAAAAAATATCATCACGTTCATGTCCCAGAAGGGGTAGGCATTGGTAGACACTTATGAACCCACAATTAGCCGACGATATTAGGGCTCATAACGCGACAGGTGGCAGGCTACGTTATGTTTTTCAGATACTTAAATTGAAAAAAGTCATAGAACAAGTTGGATCCCGGTGATGGATCCCGGAACCTAGGCAGACATCGACTAAGCTCGTTTATTAGTATTATTAAACTTATATGTAGTATAATGGAATTAATTATTATTATTATTATAACATTAATTACCTATTAATTTGGTTGATAGAGTTGACATTTCGTTCGCTCTGCGGCATGAAGCATGATCCTACGAACTGCTACAGCTACGGATGTCCGTAGCCTACCTCTACGTATTGGCGTAGCAGTGCTTCGAAGTTTATTGCAACTTATTTTTTTATTGGGAAGTAATATTGGGTTCCGTGGTTACTAATCCATCTACTGGATGGGTATTTAATGAATTAATTATCTATTTTAGTATTAAAATAAGTGTTATCCATTACTAGATCCACGTTTTTAGGGTTTTGCACCTAAAAGGAATAAACGAGATTAAGACTCCGTATTTTGTGTGTCTGCATGTTGATCTGTCTGGCCATCTGTTAGTCTGTCTAACGTTATGTCTCATGAACCATGATAGGTAGAAAAAAAAGATAATGCATTTCTGATAGATTAGGCCTTGCAGAAGCAGATAGATAAGCTTTTAATTCGAACACTTAAGCAGCTAATTTACTTAGATACGTAGACACATACTGGAGCATCATCTAGTTTTATATAAAAATCGTCAGCATATGTACTTCTGCCTACCCTTTCGGGGAAATGTCTTATTTTGTTTAATCTTGGAATTGCTTCTGTGGTGCAATGGTACAGCTGTCGCCTATTAAGACCGTTTGCCAAGGTCCCGGGTTCATTCCCAGGTCGAGCAACTTTTCTTAAAAAAAATTCAGGTTATTCTGAGGAAACATTACATTGCTCAGGATTGGAATGCGCCAGAAGTGGCGATAGGCTTGCCACCTATCACATCATGGGCCCTAGTATCTTGGCTAATCATGGGTGTTCTAGTTTATCCACTAACTTACTAATCGTGGACATATACTAGCACACCTCGCCTACGCCTTCAGTAATAATTTATACATTAGTTTAAAATTTTATACATTTAAAATGTACAAAAAGGACTTAATGCTACATGCTCTACCAGTCAACTTAAAATAATTATAAATATACATGAATGGCATAATAATAACATGAAGGTACTTTATCTTGGAATGAAAAGTAGTATTCGTATATAACTTGTGTCATTTATATCGATCCATTAAATTTCATCATAGAGTTCAAACTACGAAGCGGACAATAAAGGTTTTATATTGTGTGATAGAGCGAAACGACCGGATGGCTAAATACCATCCGCGTCGGGCCGCCGATGCTACCGATAGGGTGGATGTCGTTTAGGGTTTAAGCGGATTTTGAGAGACTTTCCTTCGAGCAATTTCCTACTAAAATCCCCTTTCCCTGTGATAAATAGACATTATACGTTTTTCGTGGTTGGGATAAATTCTGACACTTAAGATATACTTAAGTAAGGTACTTCGAAAGTGAAGTGTTAGACTATAGTGCTAATCCCAACGTTATTTTATGGGAGTGTGTTAGGTATGTCAAAAGTAACATTAAATGCGGTCGAAATGCATGCGCTCAGTAATATTTGTGTATAACACTCGGAGACTGCGTTCATAATAGTAAGATCAGAGAAAGAGTGGGGTTGAAATAAAGTGTTGGTCTAAAAATGAGAAAGTGTGGAAATGTATATTACTGGACCAATTACACAAATTTATCTAACCTCAAAGTAAGTAAATGCTTGGGTTATGGGTGTTAGACAACGATAAAATACTTAAATAGATACAAGAATAAATTGAATAGACACCCAGATCCGGAAATACAAACATCTATGTTCATCATACCAATGTCTGTCCCCGTCGGGAATCGAACCCTAGCCTCGCGGTTAATTGGTGCGGTTAGGTGTGTACGCTAGCCGCTCGACCAACGAGGCGGTCAGGAGGGAGGAGTTATACCATGCGAATGTGGATGAATGTAGGTATCCGGGGAGACCTAAGTTGATATTTCACTACCAAATCCAAGGGTGGTGTCAAAAGTCTGTGAAACCGGCGCATTTATTTCTAGAGACAAATAAACGTTGAGGAAGCTAGGTAAGTATTTTACTTGGTAAGTATGCATTGTGACATATGGCACTAGATACCCTCTGCCTACCCTGCAAGGGAGATGTCGTGAAGATATTTGTGTGTAAAATAAAGAAGCAATGATATTGAATGAAGAAGCCATTCCAGACCATTAAAATTTAAACGGCTTCAAAGAAAAAGTGAATAGACACCTTTTAGCTTAGCATGCTTCCACCTTCGACCACTTCTTCACTTTCCATCAAGTGAGTCGGGGGTCACTATTCTAAGCTATCTGTTATAAAAAGGAACATAACAATGTGGAGCACTAGTTTTATAAAAGCTTACTGGAATAGAAAAGAAAGTATTTTATTTCACATAAAATAATAATTATATATGGCGGAATTCGAACCTGGATTACTGTAAAGGAAGTCCGAAGCGCGAACCACTAAAGCTCTCATATGAACTTAATCACATTATAGCTTGATTCCGCCAGCCCCTTTTCATCACCGTAATTTTAGGCGAACGGAGACGTACCTTAATTAGTAGACGTTCCACGAAGTAGGACTACAAGGTTCGCCTCGTATTTCATCACTCGCACTGCTGCGATTGGAATTGTCTACCTAAAGCGATGTTTCCAGAGAATTAATATATGTCTTTAAGCGATTTAATAGGTTCGTTTGGCTTAGTACATTAACGTCTTTAACCCCATCACTTTTCATCAGGTGAGCTTGGGGTCATTATGCTTAGATTTCATCGGAAAAAAAAAAGTAAATAACTTGCTCACCAGGCCTAACACCCCGGCCATAGGATTAGGGATCTGCAAATGCAGAATAAATATCGATATATATCGTATCGATATTTTTCAAATGTATCGCTAAATATCGACCAAAAAGTATCGATATTTTGATATACCGATATTTTCTGTGCAATAAGCGATTACCTTTTTTTAAGCGATCCATTACCTATAAAAACTGTCATCAATAAATTTATGAAGCAACGAAACTAAACTCATACCTGCTGCCTCCTTACTCTTTTTCTAAAAAATATATCGATTTTGATATCTGAAAATAAATATCGATAGTTGATATATCGCCC
>DVZL01006187.1:0-11528 GCA_018236625.1 Lasaia peninsularis
CTGTCATCCGAATTTTGCAACCCAGAAGAAAAACTAGGTCCAATCCTAGATTTGGCCCTAAATCCTAGTTTCCTTCACCGTTATTCGTAAATATGTAGTTAATCCGAGGGTTGTGTCAAGAGTCCGAGATCGGCGTGTTTGCACAAAAAGAGTAATTAAGTTAGGCAAGTGGGTAGCAATCGTATATTGACACTCGATACCCTATGCATAACCCGCAAGAAACCTGGCATTAAGATCAATAACATGCCAAGATGTTGTTACAAAGATGCAGCCTACTGATACATTTATGTATCTGTATACGATGCATCAACATAGGAGTAGAAAGTATACGTTTTGGTATAGTAAACAGTATTCCAAAAAGACAAGCTATATATTAGGTATATAAATTTATAACACATAATGCCCAAGCCTAAGAATTCGCTGCCCAGTCAAATTCTGTATTGATTCTTTGATACAAATATTTCTCCATATATCGTATATATTTTCTTTGCCCTATCTCTACCATTGCATCCTTTAAGATTTGGATTGAAAATTATTTTTGATGAGGGACACCATCACTCTACATGGTACACAAATATCATGCTTGTCAGCTTCCTTTAACGTTTTTAGATACCAGTACCACATAAACTTATTTGAATATTTCACACTATCCATTTTTGCGACCCCTCATCCGTCTCATCATCCGCATAAAATTTAAATGCAATTTTCTTTCATACCTCTCCTTAATGGCCTAGCATTCCGGTTTACATGACGATTAGTTAACAGATTTGTATAATTTTCGCTAAGGATATGTACTTAAGTAAGTACATTGAGAAACATCGCAACATTACCAAAAAGTCAGCTTACCATACGGGATAACAGAACAACGAAAATGCGATCAGAACGTTTTTTCTAACATGGAAAATACCAAAACTAAGTATTGATTGAAACTTACACCAATTCACTTCATTAAATTGTATCTATTATTTAGGTAGATACATTGATTTTTGTAGAAATAATGTTACTAATATTAGTACATATTTTAATATCAGCTCTTATAATCCTTTTTTTATTTTCAGTGCACTTCATTCTGCTTTTAATAAATATTATGACATTATATAAATATAAATTATGTTTTAAGCCTCTTCATTCTGATCTAAATAACATAGCTTATATGGACAATCCTATTGAAGCAGGATTCCCAGGGCATTGGATGCCACTAGACCTCGTAAAACATATTATAGAAATGCGAGTCTCGAGGCTATATAATGTCAACAAAAAACATTCACATGGTGAAACAGCTAATTATCTGGCTCAAGTAAAAACTGCAAAATATAAGCAAACAACATATCCTAAAGGATTCAATAAAGAAAAATCTAAATCATTGAAAAGCCAAATAACATTTGTCGATAAATCAGAAAAACACAATTCTTATGGAGGGAGTAAGAAATATATAACTGAAGCTCCAAATGGAGACAAAGAAAAGGATGAAGTAAATTCAGAAATAATTGAAAATATCGATAAACAAACAGTCACAAATAATTTTTTGACTGATGGATCTGATTTAATAGACAACATAGTAACTAATTCACTACAATCTCCAAATATTCCGGCAAATGGAATTACTACACTCTTACCTAATGAAATATTTAAAAACAGTGAGTCAGACATAAATTCTAAACAATCAGAAAGTTTCATTATGACATCTGCTGATACAACTTTACCTGATACTAACTTACAGGAAAATGTAACTTTGCATTTAATTACACCAAATTCAAGTTCACTCAATCAAGTTGCTGAAAAAAATCATGACAGTTCAAAACAGTTAGAAATTGTTACTACGCAACTTATTACAACTGACCAATCTAATAATATTAAGGATGCAAATCAATCTAAAGATCATAAACTTCAGACATTGGATACTAAAACTACTTTTAATGAAGTTAATAAACAATCAAATCATGATTTTAAACCAAAACAGTTGGAAGAAGATATTAATTTGATTACAACTCCTTACTTTAATTCAGTACAATCTGACACATCTGCATCTAAATCATCTCAGTCAATAAACCTAGAACAAACAACACTATTAGAAAGAGTGTCATCTGATATCACCAAAGATTTACAAGATCTTTCAACTGAATCAACTCCATTAATAATCACGGCTACTTCCCAATCTCAAACAAATATTAATTCAAATAAAACAACAGAAACCTATAGATATAGCACCGAAGAGTCGATGTCTGATAATAACCAAATATTTTCTTCACCGAGTATTGCTACCAATACGAAACAGCTAGTAACAGAATCGGCGACTACTTCTGATGATACTCCAATTACAACTACAACTTACCAAACTACCCCACTTACGACACTACAAGCTACCCTAACTACTACAACACAAACGACTACTACTACTAAAATTACTTCTACCACCGCAAGAACTTCGCGTACAACTTCAACCGACATTGGAGACCCATTTTATTAACAGGATGAATTGCAAGAAATAATTTTTACATATTTGTGTAATTAATTTTAAAAATCTTTCCTTTTATTTACGTATCCTCACCAAAAACTTCGACGATATAGCGAAGATCGCAGGAACCCGCTGGATGCAGTCCGCCTTTGATAGGTCGAATTGGAAGTCGTTGGGGGAGGCCTACGTTCAACAGTGAAGAGTTAACATTGGAATTCTTATTTAATATTTTTATTGATGTGTAACCTTTAAATAAACTTTTATTTGTGTGTACCTACCAGTTATCAGGTTAAAATTTTTCTCGACCTTGCAAAATTGCATACTCTGTTTATTGAACACTAACGAAAGTATAACATCATAATATTTAAATTGAAAAACATGTGTTCTTTTTCAGATATTGCTTACAATTGAAAACTATTCTATTACAAGAATAATTTTCTGTTATGAGTAATATGTGTGGCGTAAAATATTAATTTGGGTTAGTTTTAAATAAGAACATGTGGAAGTTTCACCAAGTGTCATCGATGAAAAGTGTAGAATATAAAGGTGGGTATAGAATAGAACATTTTCTTGTAACAGAATAACGATCCATTCTATGATATGTTCTAGTGTATCAGCTGTGTATGATATGTTCTGTGTTAATTAGGCTTCTTAAAATACAACAAACCGGTTCAGAGGTTCTCGAGTTTGGCGCTTGCTGTTTAGCTAACCAACGCAATTACACCTCTGTCTAATCTAATCAAATAGAGTAGTGGAACGAATTTTGAAGAACTAATTATTAATTTAATTAACTATAATTTATTCTCGTGTTGGTCGCGCCCCCCTCTGTAGAATAGACTAAAAGACAGCTCGTAAGAGGCGAGCATAGGTTAACTGGGTCACTACCAACATGACCACTGGTGGTAGAGTGCTGTGGGGCAACTCGCCCGGGTAGGGATCCATCGCCTTATCAATTCCTGCCGCCATAATGACATTGTCGTGTTCCGGTCCGGAGGGTAGGGTAGCCGGTAGGCTTGCACATGAGGTCTAACAACCTGACCACAGGGCAGCGGCGCACCTACAACATCTATGGTGTCTATAGGCCACGGTTGTCTCTTACCATCAGGAGACCCATGTGCCTGTTCGCTGTCTTATACTATAAAAAAAAATAGTACACATATTATTACTTCTCGTGTTTGACTTTGTTGTGGGAAGTGTGTGTTTGATTCCCGGGTAGGGCGACTTATTCTATGGGTGTTTGCAGCTTGTCTAAAAAGCATAACATTGCCAGGGTTAATATTTGTATAGGGACGGACTTACCATGTGGCACATAATGGATTTTAATATTGTTAGCTCATCGTGAGTACATCTTGAAAGTAAATTCAGTTATCAGTGAAATATGCTTGACGATATATATTTATATTTAAAAACATAATAATGTGCATTTTGGATAGTTCCACTCTACAGATATTATCAGATATTATTTTTTGGTGACTATTTTGTCATTTTAATTGCAATTATATACTTTCTTGTTTATTAGGAAATAGTTCAGTTGTTTTAATAGATATATAAATTTTGATGTTTTAATGCTTTTTAATCACACACATCTCCAAAAATTTATAATCTATACAAAGAAATAAAATTGGAGAGAGTCATATTAAAATAACTACTTTTTATCAAATGCGTATGTATGTTTACAAGGTATTTTATAGAATTTTTGTCTGTCTATCGTCTGTTTGTACCCGCTAATGTCTAAAATATCTGTACCTATTTTGATTACTTTCACTGGCAGACAACTAATATTTTAATTAGAAATGTGTAAAATAAAAGATTTAAAAAAACGCGGACGTTGTCGCAAGCACACCTAGTAGCCTATAAATTAAATAAGCAATCTTGTACAAACCTATATTTTTATATTTGATGAGTTTCTTACAAACGGCTTTGACGATTTTTTGAACATTTAGATTCATTATTATTAAAATGAATTTAGGTAAATGTCATATCTATGAAAATCTGTTTTATAACGCTAGATGGCGTTAAATCTATATTGATATTTATAATCCGAGTAGAGCTTGGATCTAACAAATATATAATAAAGTACACTAGTAGCGTTTTCATGCTCTTAATTTTAATATTCTTTACAATTGAAATCACGAGAAAATTCATGTTTATTTGCTTTTATCGCGGTTTTATATCTTGTCTTTTTCATAACAATGAAACTCTATGTCGCTGTGACGTGGATACAAGTATCTATTGTTCACAAGTGTAGGACTATTGTGAGAAGCTGCCAGTGTTTCCGCAGCTGGCGTCTATGTAAACCTGATATTATCTTGATATCATGAAAGCGTCAGTGGTCTTGTGGTTAGGTTAGTTAGAGGTTAGGTTCGAATCCGGCCATGTACCAATAAGTTTTTCTGATTTAAATATACTTGGTTTCGTAATCTAGGATTGGACCTGGTTTTTCTGCTGTTTTAGAGATCTCGATTGACTTGTTTTCTATTGCAGTACTTGGGTGACCGAACTTTGCTTGGTGTTTCTTTTAGTACATCATGTTTTTTTTTGATAATATTTACTTATAACTATGCAAATTACTTGCTGATGAAATATGAATAATAAAAAAAGAGAAAAAATAAAAAAAAATCGAACCGAGAATTGAAATCGGATCTTTCTGCGCTTCTTGCATAATTCCCAACTTCGTAATGATGGCGAAATTTAGTTTCGTATTCTAATGATATTTTAGGAGGATTTTATTCAATGAAAACACCATTAATAAATGAAACCTGAATATAAAATCTAGCTAGATCGATTTATCCCTCCCGAAACCCCCAAATACAAAATTTAAAAAAAATCGTTGGAGCCGTTTCCTATTGTTTATATCGTTGACATACACACATATATACATATATATATACAATAATTGCTCGTATTTTTATATTTTTATACTTTACCCAAAATCAAAAGTGATAAAAATCAAATTGAACACTTCGTATGTATATTTACATAATGTATAAAATAACCTATTTTAAAATTGAAAATATTTATTTAACTTATAATCATACATAATATATAAACTTCCTCGTTCATAGCTTCAAACCCAAAAAGTATGATATGTCGAAGCTTGAGATGAATTTATGGAGGCGTGTCTCTTCTCTCCATTGTCGTGGTGATAGATGTGAACGCATTCACTGGAAAATGAAAGATATAACATGAAATGAACCGACGTAATATAAGTCGTCTCATTTATTTCGAAAAATTGTGTTTTAAGAAAAAATACAGATTTTATGTAATGACGATTTTGCTTTAAAAAATTGCTTTTTACTATAGGCATATGTATGTTAACAATGTACATATACCAAAACAATATTTTTTAGAGTTTTTGTCCGTCTGGTTATTTCCGCTAGTCTCTGAAACGGCAGGAATCATTTTGATGGGATTTTAAATTAAATTAATTAGATTTTAAAAGTTAATTTCAATCGCGAACAAAGTCACGAGCATTATTGTAATTCGATAAGTCGTTGGACTTACAATTGGTCGATTCTTTATGAAAGATAAATGTTATATATTCGCAACCTTCGTCTTTTCTGAGAACTCCATAATGAAAAATGTTTGAACATTTAATTTAAGAACAGGAAAAGTGCTAAAAACAAATTATTGATCATTCTTTTGCTTACAAAAGAATAGATGAACAATTGAAATTACTGGAATATCAACAGGAGCAGCACATCCTGAACTAAAAATACAATCGGCTAAGTGCGAGTCGTACTCGCGCATTAAGGGTACCGTACCATATCTGTCAACTTCAAAAAAAATCTTAAGAAAATACGTTTAGAATTGTAGAAATATTATTAATAGATAACAAGTATCATCTTTGGTCTTACACGATAAATTTTAAACGACTTACATGAAAAGCGCTATACTAAAAAATATTTAGTCTGTAATATTTGTTATAATTTATAGCAATTTCTATTGATTAATATGAAAACTAAGATCCTGATAACAATTTATTGATTTCTTCACCTACATACCAATTACCAAAAAGACATATTCGTTATAGGAGTTGGAAATGTTAAATCTCAACAGAATAATATGTAAAAAGTCTGTGACGGAGTATTTATTGGAGCTAAGTTATTCTGATGTAGAAAACCTACTAACCGTTGTAAAATAATTATATAATGATAATATTATAGATAAACGCATATGGGCAAAATTGTGCAAATGTCACTGTTTATCCTATAGTAAAGGCATTTACCTAATTTAGATAGCAGTGATCGTATAGTTTCTAAACATAATATGTAATTTGGTGAAGTGAATAAATTACTCTAACTCTTATATCAAGTAATTCGTTAAACTGAAGTTTGTTATATTGAAGCAAGGTTGGTTAAAAGTTTTTCATAAAGAGGTAAAAAATAATATTTTATTCACCTCAACATTGTACTCATTTTGTAATAGCGAACAACTTGTACCTATAAAATGATAACACGTTTTATCAAATTATTCTGTATTTTCTATTTAAAACATTGTGAAATATTTTTTCCTCTTCAATTACATAGGTATATAAATACTTATCTTTCACGCCAAGTCCCTTGCAGGTAGGCAGAGAGTATCGAGTGCCAAATCGTCATAGTTGTAGAAAAAAGTCGGATCTAACAAATACTAAACTTTACAGGGCAGCCATTTCAAACTATTTTGTTAGTTTTTTTGAGATATCTTTTTGAATTCTAAATATCTAATTATGAAAATTGGTACACATGTAAGAAATAGGGTTTGTTATGAAACTTAATGGAAATAAGGGATTATAATAATATAGTTTTCTAGAAAAATCACATGCTTCAATTTTCTTCGGAGTCAACGCAGTCATATAGTATTATCCGACTTTGTTCTTCGGAAAGTAACTGCTCAAAGAATGACGGAAGTTAATTTCCGACTATGCTCTATCGACTAATTAAGTAATATTTTGGCGGATGTGTTATCTATGATATTCTATTTTGACCACAATTATTTAGTTAGGCCATCTGCCTATCGGAAAATGTTAGTAAATAGATAGATTGATATCGAAAGTTGGGATCTAAGGTATGTTAAATAAAACACAGACTATAATTTGGTCATGCCGAAGCTTTTTTATTAAATATAAAAACATTGAGTTAGTTCTAACGGTTTGTGTATTTATCATCATTTATATAAATGTCATAGAAACAGTATGACAATCATTCATATTAAATCAGTTAATAATATATCTATTATTATTTTTATATCACAATTTGAGAGATCAAAATAGTAAAAATTAAGCAAATAAAATTATTAATAAATAATTAAAAAATTATCCCAAGCAGTCCTAACGCCCCTTTCACTAATCAAATATGTTCTTAAAAACATGGTTTTACAAATCTCTATTTTTTATGAGCCTTATGGGAGAAAAATCTTGTGAGTGAATTGACGGTTATATTTAAAATATCTTTGAAGATCTTTTTTTTCTCTTTTGTAGTATAATTTGCAATATGCATCCATTGCTTCTTATGATCACCTAAATGCCAAAACTTTTTAAATGCATTCTGTCTTTCCTCGTCAGTCAACATAGCGTAACATTTATATGCAATAATACACACGCAAGGTCTGCCTATAGATTTCGATTTTTTTTTTATGGAAAAAGGAAGCAAACGAGCAAGCGGTTCACCTGATGGTATGTGACTACCGCCGCCCACGAACAACCGCAATACCAGGGGTATCACAAATGCGTTGCCGACCTTTAAGAAAAGAGTACGCTCTCTTTTTAAGGGTAATCAAGTCGCACTGCTTAGGAAACACAGCCACCGACAACTGATTCCACAAAGATGTAGTACGTGGCAAAAATGCTTACAAAATCGCACAGTAGACGATCGCTACGTATCAAGATGGTGTGGGTGGAACCTTAAGTTTTGTCACGAGGACCTTACGTGGAATTAAGCAGCGGGTGTAAGGTAAAAAAGTTCCTCAGAATACTCCCTATGATAAGTGCGGTAGAAGACGCTAAGGTCTTTTTGGAGGAGTATTTCTTTCCAGCATTCTTCAAGCCCTTCCTCTTAACTTCTTACCAATTCACATAATTTCGGACACGTTTTTTACCCCTACATTGCATAAAAGGCAGTGGAGACGACAGGTATCAAGACACAATGTGTTGACCGATGGGCAAATGCTATAGACTGCATCTTCGTGAATGGGACAAAATAATCATTACATAATACATTAACATGGTTATTAGCTGGTGATGGCATAGGTGTTTGTCCACTGTTGTCTACAGCCGGGACAATCGGTTGGGGGAACTACGTAAGATCTGATATAATGTTAGAGGGTTAAAGCTGAGCTCATGTTTAGGGATGCAATACCATTCTGATTTTCTGGTGGTGATAAATGCGGTAAAGATTTTGACACACGGCAATAAAAGGATCTTCTCTATTAAATGTAGGTGAAAGTAGTTTCAAGTTCAAATTTTCGTTTGTTGATTTTATGACTTCACTTGTTTCTTGTATATCGTCCGAAAAGACGTCGTGATAAATGTATTTTATATTATTGTTTTGTATCATGTTGTTTACTCCTAGAGATAACGGCGAATGCCATTCTGTAAAAACTTCAGTATCATATTACATAAAATTCATTCATTATTAATATAGCAGGTCCGTGTTAACAAAATCCTAAGACGATTAAAAATTTACAATGATTTTAAAATATAAAATTGATACCATTTACTTCCTTTTATTAATACAAAAAGTAGCTTCATGCGTATTATAAAGGGTAGGACGACGGACGGACTAGTATAACCATATGTATGTAATCATTTAATAAATATACTAGTACACCCACGATTAGCCATAGTACTAAGTACCATGATGTGATAGGTGTCGAACCTATCGCGATATCGGGCATACTCCAATCCCGGGCAACGCTAACTTTTTAATCAGAAATATCTGAAAGGTATTTTTAATTAAATTTTCCTGACCTGGAAATCGAACCCGGGACCTCTGTCACAGCGATCTTTAGAAGTGGAGCTCCTACCACTGTGCCACAAAGGCGATCATTAATTTTTAAATTTACGACTATTAATTTTTATATAGGTATACGACTTCATTAATACAGTTTAATTAGATTTTAGATGTTATATTACAGATTAGATTATTATTTTAAAGAAAAAAAGTTTATGTTTACAATTAATAATTGTTTTTCAATAGTAAAAAATCGGATGTGAATTTAGCTCCAAGAAAAGAGTAGGATCGTCAGATACGATCATTAAATAGTGAAAATTGTCCACAGAATATCGTCGGTTGTGAACACACGTCACTATCATGTCCATAGAAAAAAGTATTATAGTTACATATGACACGAACATTCAAATCTTGTTAAAAGTGACACAAACTTACCAGAATCATTATATTATCGGAGAGCAAATATTGTTTTTATATAAATTAAATTTTGAATTGTTTTATAATTTTCCACAGAAAAACGACGGATAATCACAAACCACGCTTAAATCATTTACTTTGCAAAATTTGTACAAATACAAAAAATATATAAGTACCAAATATGAATGCATAATTAATGATGTTACCTGGAATCCCTGGTATGAAGTATGGAATAGTGGCGGTTGTGCACGTGACACCCGTCGGCAGCTGGAGGGCCGTCGGGGCCTTACCGCGCGTCGAACAACGCCATTTTGCTATGAGCGCGTTTCAAATCCTTCGTTATACCGACAGATATATTATTTAAACGCAGTAATATTATTTAGACAATATCGTATCCAAATATGGCAAAAAGTGATTTTCGCATTTTTGTCAAATAGTCCCTTTTTTCGTTATTGTCCCTTAGATAATGAGTGATCTATGATAATGTGATAAACCCATCGCATTTTAATCTGATGTCGAGTACATTTTCAAGTCACAAAAATTGCACAGACTACCTCAGCACTCTATATAGAGATCTTATAGAGATTTTATTATTAATGTTTATAGATAATAAGATAATTATAGTACATAATATATTATGTAATAAATAAATAAATATGAATTATGTTTTAAAATATTTTAGCACCACTTTGTGGTAGAATATGTTGGTATAATTAAAAACTTTTGTAACAACTTTAATTCGGCAAATAAATAAATTTCATTTCTTTATATGCAATGGAGGTGTTTAACAATGGTGCAAGGTATCTACCATAATATCCCCCTTCTAAATCCCCCTTTGGGCTCTCCTACTATTAAGTTAGAAGAATTTATTGGTACATTGCAGGGCTTAAACCTAGACTACCAGAATGGAACACCGAAGCACTAACCACTACACTATTGAGACTCTTAAATTTAATGTAGAGATTAAATTCCTCTTCTATAATAATTGCAATGTACACATGTAAATATTTTTAGAGTGTGTCAAATTTGACATTTCTTGTAAACAGTAGCCTTTAAGTAGCAAAGTCAATCCGGCAAACCTTACAGTTGATGAAATTTTCCAGGTATATGAAGACGGACAGCATTTTTACGAGGAAGTTAAGATAGAAAATGTAGACATGTACGAACAGGACGGTGAAGATACCGAGGTTCTGTATGAGGAAGTTTACACTTTTGAAGACTTGCAGGATGAGGAGCATTAAGTTTCAGAACAACATTTATATATATTTAATGTCATGGCCGAGGGGTGCTATTAATTTGTTTTGTGACAGGACCATAGTAGCAACTGTCGCACTCATCATCGGTGATAAATAATATTTATAATCATTAACTTGATAGACTTAATAAAATATGGGATTTTGATTTCAGTTAAAAATAAATGTTCATGATGAAAGATATAGTTTAACTACAAAAGGTCACATAATTATTGTTGCATTTGAATTTTTTAAATTATTGCAAAAAGGAGAAGGTTCTCAATTGGTCTGATTTTATTGTATTACGTCCTATGATTCATGTTTGGCTGAGGGCCTAGCGTACGCGCTCGGGTTCGATTCCCGACGGGGACAGGCATTTGTGTGATGTTTGTATTTCCTGGTCTGGGTGTTTATTCAATTTATTCTCGTAACTATTTAAATGTTTCTATGTACTGATATCGTTGTCTAACACCCATACCACAAGCATATAAT
>DVZL01006188.1:0-11528 GCA_018236625.1 Lasaia peninsularis
GCCCACAAAGTCCGGTGAAGTTGTAAGAACCACTCGGTTAGCAACAAGTTAGTCTATATCAAAAAAAAAAAAAAATATAGGTTAGGTGCGTGCGTGCGTGCGTCCGTGCGTGTGTGTGTGTGTGTGTGTTTTGTTCGTGCTATTTTTGTATATAACGTGAATTATAAAGGTGTTTCATTTTTAATTTCAACCCTTCATGTTATATTTCTAATTGAATCGAGTTGACCGGTAGAGAATGCCATGTAGCACATTTTTATTTCGTTGTGCATAAATTTTTCAATTAATAAATAAATCCCAGCAAACCCTTGCACGGTACAATATTATTATACTGCTAGTATTTTTTGCAAGTTATGGACGCTATCACTGAACAGCCGTAGGTGAAAACCATTTAAATCCCTACACGTACTACTCGGTTGGTAGGAGCTGGTCTTTTTCTACTATTTACTTATATAAAATACTAGCTGTTCCTGCGACTTCGACCGCGATTTTATCAATTAATTTTATTTTTTAACATTGTGAAAGTACAGCGAAAGTCCTATAGAAATCGGTCAAGACATTTCTGAGATAAGCGTAATTAAAAAAAATATTATTTTGGTATATGTACCTTGTAAACGTGAGTGACAAGTGGTAAATTTAATATTACGTATAAATACTCCAATTTTATTTATTTGTATAGATTTTGAACGCATTAAAACATTAAATAATCGACTTATGTAATTCATTATGATGTCGTCTAGATAATTTTTGTTTTGTTTTTGTTCATATTTCATAAACTATTGAACCAATTGTCATTAAGCTTATGATTCAAACTAGCTGAGCCTGCGACTTCGTCCGCGTTTCAATTTAACTAAATAAAAATCGCGGATACATCTTGTTTAAAAAAAACTACGTTTCCTGAGTTTCTTTCGTTTTCCAGATTTTTTTAGTCGGTGGTAGCGCTGTATCAAGTATATGTGTCAAGTCAGAGCTCCAAAATATAATTGACACATCTCAGCTTCGTGTTATAAAAAAGCGCTTTTATTTATCAAAAAAATATAAGGAAAATTTATTCATGTTTAGTAGATAAAGTATATTTGAAATCCGGTGATATCGTAATAAACCGATTGCGATGAGTCACTAACATGTTTTACTCATTAATAATTTTAACTAGAGGTGGTATTTTTTTCAACAACAGATAATTATTATAACGCATTATTCTTGCACAACCGACAGCAAAGCTATTGAACTCTTACTCATCCAGTTATTGTTATTGACTGTTGTTACGACGAATAAGAGTAAGAGAGGTAGTATAAAAAAAAGCTTCTCGCTTCCCTGACTACGATTTTATACCTTTTGCCAATTGTAATAATGTCGAGTTTGTTAGGAAGGAACGCCATTAACACTAATAGCTAATAATATAAAAACAGTTTATGACAACAGTTATTGAAAAATAACACAACAGTACAATTCATTATTTTCATATAGCCGTTATTGCCACCTATAATTTTAATAAACAACTGTTCAGTATTAAAGTTTATTTATTTTCATAATATATAAGTCAACAATTCATGCGTTGTTCTTGCTTTTTTACTATTCTTTGGGGCTAGGGGTTATAAACTAGCTTTCCGCCGGGTAAGTTCGGGTAGTTCACAGGCTATTACGAGTTTTTTTGTCATCCAATGTATATTAAGTAAAATAATATATATATATATAATCATTTATTACAAAAAATAGGTTCGTTTCATTGAGGTGTTATATTAAATAAAATACTGTCATAATTCGCCATCTTATGGCATACAATATCTGCCAATAATGTAAAAAAAACAATTTAGACATAAACATGAAAATTATAACGTTATTTAAAAAGTAAAAATATTGTCAATAATAATAATTTAAATGATATCACAAAGTAATAATAGAATTTTAATCAAAATAATGTATGGATGTTTGTTACTCTTTCACTAAATAACTACAGAACCGATTTGGATGAAACTTTACAATAATATAGCACATGAAAATAATATTCTATATTATTGTTCATCGTTGGCGCTTGGTGGAACTTCCACATATTCATATTTTAAATTAGAAACACATAATATACTTTTTCACATAGCTTACAATAATTGAAAACTATTTTTTAAATAGCCAACAGGTTTCGCCGTTTACAGCATGTTGCTGTGTGAAATATGTGAAAAAGAACATGAAAATAACACAAGACGCTTCTTTTTAACCGACTACAATAAAAAGAGCGTATGTTTTTATGCAATAAGTATTATAAGAAGAGTATAAAGTATATATTATTAAAATAATTCACGCGGGCAAAGCACGGGAGGAAGGTTAGTTTTAAATAAAATTTAAAAAGGAGGAGGTTCTTAATTATCCGTAGGGTAAATCCCAGATAGCGCTTCGGAGGGATACATAGGTTTGTACTTTGTATCTCTCTGAGGTCAGCATGTTTATTCATTTGTGTAGACTATAGATAGATGTCTGTAAATATTTTTAACATTTTTTTTTTGTTTTTTTCATTTGTGCTTAATTTAAACTGTTTTCAGCTTTTTTGTTAATGCATTTTATTTATTTTGCAAGTAGATAGGCCAAGTATCCGTACCAAAAGATTTAGTTGCTTTGTTGACTTTGCGAATAGTTGCCTTTGTCAACTCAACTAAGATCAATAGGGATATCAGTAGGGTACTGCCAACTTAAAATGAATCACAGAGAAAGTTGTGCAAAAAGAAATACCAATATAACGATTCGTCGGATTTTAGCGTACACGACTAATTCCATCGACTCGGGATAGGCATATTGGGAACATAGATAATATATTTTTGGGTCTAGGTGATTATTAAATCTACTCTTGTATCGATTATGTATTATGTTCTAGCTGTCCCGACTTCGTATCGCCCGCTTTTAAGGGTATGAAAAGTAGATATTCACAGTTCTAGACGACAAAATTTCATAATAGAACAAAACGGAGCGGGATAAAAATATCCTATGTCCGTCTCCTAGTTCCAAGCTACCTCCTCACCAATCTTTAGCCAAATCAGTCGAGCAGTTCTTGAGTTATGAATAGTGTAACTAACACAACTTTCTTTTATATATTTCTTTTAGTAATAGTTCTTTTATATAGATTTCTATGTATTAGTATCGTTGTCTAACATCCATAACATTAGCATTTAATTTGTTTTTTTTTTGGGTTAGATCAATTTGTGTAATTTGTTCAGTAATATTTATTTATTATTTAAATTTTTGCGTGAGTATTTGTACATGCGGCATCTTAAGCGGCGGTGCTTACTTACCATCAGACGATCCTCTGATGGCAAGTACCATCAGACGATCCTCTGATGGCAAGTACCATCAGACGATCCTCTGATGGCAAGTAAGAACACTCTTAACATCAAGCATATCACGGATGCGTTGTCGACATTTTAGAAATAAGTATGCTCTTTTCTTGAAGGTTCCTAAGTCATATCGGTTTGGAAATACCGCCGCTGATAATTCGTTCCACATAGTGTTGTACGAGGTAAAAAATGCCTTAGGAATTGCACCGTTCAGGAGCGTCACGCATCAACATGATATGTAATAACTATCTGTGCCCGCAACTTCTTCCGCGATTTTCATTAATTAATGTATTTTATAAAAAAAAAAGTACCTTCACGTCTATTATCCCCGAAGGTGTGGGCTTAGGTGTGTTAGTATATCCATGACTCGTAAGTCCAGTAGATATACCTACAAGAATGCACCCATGATTAGCCAAGGTACTAGGGCCCTGATGTGATAGATGGCAAGCCTATCGCCACTACAAACACATTTTAATTCCAGACAATGTAATACTTACTCAGAAAAATCTGAAAAACATTTTAAGAAAAGTTGTCCGACCTGGGAATTGAACCCGGGACTCCACGTGGCTAACGGTGTTAACAGGCGACACCTGTACCGTTACACTACAGAAGTGATACATTTGTGTATTTTATACACTTCTAAAATGAAAGTAGCCAAAGCCGTTCCTTATTACAGTAGCTGTCCGCCTGTGAAAGTCCCGCCGAATCGGTCCAGCCGTTTCAGAGATTAGCGGATACAGACAGACAGACGGATGAAAAATCTAAAAAATGTTATTTTGGTATATGTACTCTTGTAAACATACATTTAGTAAAAAACAGTTATTTTAATACATGTTATATTAAAATAACTGCTTTTTAATAAATTACAAACACTACATTTTTATTTATTCGTTTAGATAACTATAAGGAATCAAAATTGGTCATAATTTCTCGATTTCCCGCGTTTTTTGTCTTAGCTTTATCCTTTTTCTATATCAGATGATATCGGGGTCGACGGAGATTTGACGAGAGCTAGAGAACTTCAAGACGGTTGTATTTTTTTCTAACGAATGTTTCTTGTCTTCTAAAATATATTTTTCTTTGTTGCAGGTATGTACTGTTTTAGGTACGTGGGATTAATGTATACTGACTGCAGGTTGGTTTAGAATTTTCGGAAAAGATACCTTGAAAGGACACTCTTAAAAAGTACCTTCACGCCTATTATCCCCGAAGGTTTAGGCAGATGTGTTCTACTATATACACGACTCGTGACTCCAGTAGATATACTAGAACACCCACGATTAGCAAAGGTACTAGGATCCATGATGTGTTAGGTGGCAAGCCTATCGCCACTTCGGGCACATTCTAATCTCGGGCAATGTAATGCTTACTCAGAATAATCTAAATAACTTATAAGAAAATTGCCCGACTAGGACATATAAGAATTGAACCCGGTTAACGGTTAACCCTACGCGGTTAACGGTCTTAAATCTAAAGATGTGAGTGCATCATGTAATTGTTTTGGGACAACGCCAGTGCTTGATAGGACTATTGGTACGATAGTGACTTTTCGTAAATTCCACATTCTTGAAATTTCTTCCTTGAAATATTTCGAAAGTTTTTCCGTGATTGTGTTAAGAAGATTGTGGGTGTTTGGGACAGCTATATCCTGTTTTTTCCTGTTTATTTATTAATGTTATGTCTGGTCTGTTGTAATGTGACCCTGACACTGACTAGGTGGTAGAGTTTTGCAACGACTCGTCTGGATTGGTACCCACCGCCTTACCTATTCCTGCCACAATAGCGTCAGTGCTTGCCATTGTCGTGTTCTGGTGTGGAGGGTGGGGTAGCCGGTAAACTTAGTCAGGCAAGAGGCTTACTATCCCAGCCTCAGGTTGGCAACGCACCATTTCCACCTTTGGTGATAATCGGCTTTTGATCAGGGATAAATCGGCTTCTAATGGTAAAATAATTTTTCAAATCGGTCCAGTAGTTTCGGAGACTATTCGATACAAAGAAACTGGCAATCAAACTTTTCTCTTTATAATATTTAGTATAGATTATGTATATAATATGTCATATAAGCACACAGGTGCTCCTGATGGTAAGCGACTTCCGAGGCCTTTAGACACCAAAAGTGTTGTAGGTACATCGCTGTCCTGTAGTCAGACTGTTAGGCTGACCTGGCGAAAATGTTATTACGGCGTTTATAGTAAAGGTTTGTAGGTATACGTATATAGGTTTTCGTAGGAAAGGGGATAAATTTAAAATCTTAAATTGGCTATATTAAATTTATTTTTTATTTTTTGTTGGATAGAACATATTTTGAATTTTTTTTCAATCTAGAAAAACGAACGTGGTTTTGTATAAAAAAAATTATAGTAAAATATGTTAAAAAATTTGCCAGTTCCGTAGCTGTACTTAAGAGACGTGGTATGAAGTTCATTTAGTCAAAAATAAAGGGAATTACAATAAAACAAGTAGTTTAGATGTCAAGTGATATTTATTTCACGGTGAGTATTTAGGTGGTTTACATACGGGCCATGATCCATGCGTTGAAGGAGGAGACTCTAATGAAACCAGCTGGGAAACCGCGGGTGCATCCGTCGCGATGTCCGAATGATGTAACACCGATCTGTAATGACATAAAAATAAATCAATATCATTACGCCCACATCCCCGAAAGGGTAGGCAGAGGTACATATGCACCCACAATTAATCGACGATGGCCATATCGGGCCCAAATGATGTTTTCCTCCACTGTAAGAGCATTCAGATAATGTACTTAAGTTTGAAAAACTTACTGGTACATGGCGGTGTTCGAACCTAGACTACCGAAATCGAAGTCCGAGGCGTATCCCATTAGACTACCCTAATTGTAGAGTTGTAAAGTCAAATTTTAGGATACAATCTTAAGATCAATCAATCCAGTTCTTACAAATACTACAATATAATCTTGCCAAACACAACGTAGGTGTGCCTAGACACTGATGGAGTATAAATACAAGTTATATTTTTTCCGATAGTTTTATACTTGAAATAGAAAGAATTTGCTAATTATTATAATATTATAGTTTTAATAAATAATTTTAAAAAGGTTAATTTTTCGAATTATTCCGATCTGTCACCCTGATTTGTCCCCTTAGGGGGACAGACCGGAAAATAAAGTTTGATCTGTCCCCCTGTTACTAGTGAGGGGACAGTTCGAACTTAATTAATTATTTAACAGTTTCATTTGTCGCCCTATCAAAGATGGGGGACAGATTAAAATTTTATTTCATAATAATAAAATAAAATTATGAATTTTAAAAGTGATTCCACCAATTATAAACAAAATTAAATTAAATAAAAGACTAATGGTTAGGAGTTTATAATCATCTTTTTTTTTCAAAAGACAGATCGGAATAATTCTCTTTGATTTGCATTCATAAATATTACCAATAATTACTGTCGAATGTAATAAAATATAAACTTATTAGGCCGTACGTACCCTTTTCTACTGATTGGCAAAATGTATAGGGAAATATTTCTGAAATCGATTGATGACAATAGATGTTAATGGTAGTTTGCTAAAATTAAGCATGAAGAGTTAGTATATTAGTTATTTTAGTATTAATAGTAAGTATATTCACACAAATCTAAACTGGAGTACTACAATGGTGTGAACTGACGTTATGTTGGTAGGAGCGATGGCGAATACTATTACTAATATATACTCATCTTATTTAAGCTTCTATATAGATAAGCAGTCTCCCAAGTTTTTGAAAGGAACCAAGTTGGATAAAAAAAAATAGATTTTTATATATTTTGGTTTCTTATTAGAAGTTATTATATTTACAACTGGCTAACCCAGCGAACTTAGTACCTCCAAGTTTTGCGCTTAGCAACACATTTAGCTATTTTTTTAAACGCCTTGTTAGTCGAGCGTAAGCCTACCCGCCTAAAGCACTAAAGACACAGACTAACCGCAAGGCTCGGGTTCGATTCCCGACGGGGATAGACATTTGTGTGATGAACATAAATATTTGTATTTCCGGGTCTGGGTGTTTATTTAATTTATTCTGGTATTATAAGTATTTCTAAATTTTCTTGCATTTGTAAATGTGATAACTGATTATATATTTAATACATGTAACATTATAATATTAACCATGTCACAAAGTTCCGGATAACACCGGATATCAGTAGCCGGGATCTATGTTAATTATGATGTTAAGAGATAATCGTAGTATAAAGACACCATAGATATTATCGGTGATGTATTTTGTTAGATTCACTTAGGTATGTTTTAAGTTTTTAAATTAAAGAATTGTGTCGTTGTTAACTATCATTTTCTGTAATTAACTTTAATGCACAACCCATGTTTATCCGTTTCCACTACCCAGGGTAAACTGGGAGAAAATGCTTATTGGCATTAAGTTCGCGTTTGTACATAATTTTGTGCAATAAAGAATTTAAATGAGATAAATGTGGCCAAGAAGACAGCTTGCTTATCAAAGCATGCTGTGTTAGGCTTTACAACAGTAAGTTCCTTGGTACTACAGTTAATGACTTTTCTACCATCAGATAAAACATTTATCTCCTTGTCAATAAAAAGACCTATACCTAAGTTATTTAAATGGAACCTATCATGATTGAAGAAATAAACATCAGATGAGCAATTTCGTTTTCTAATACATATACTAAATTGGAGACTAATGGATTTTAATATTTTTTTCTCATTAAATTATCATTATACGGTAATGAGTATAATAACTATTGAAAATTGCTACCAAACATTACTAACTGCCGTAAATGGTAAAGTTTTTGTATGCTTGCGATGGTTATGTTCGAATTTGGAAGATAGTCAGCAAACTTATTTCTGCAAGGTAAAACTTTAATATATTCGGTGTCTGTTTTTTCTCACATCAAAAATAATAAAATAAATATTAATGGACTCGTGTAGATATTAACCTGCAGGTAAATTGTAGGAACCGTTAGATTGTAAAAACGCAGGGTTATATCTCAAACGACACCAATGCATCGCCCCCTACAACAAACGCCAAACTTATAAAACGGGTATTTTAATGCATTCCAACGAAAAAGGTCAAAACTTGTTTCGTTTCCACTTGGTTGATATAAAGTTGGTAGATTCACACACTCACACACACACATACATACAACTGGATACAACTGATGTTAATATTTGATGTCGTGCTAACATTATACTGTTTTAGGTAAATTGAATTATAATTTTATCATTAATATTTCGAATACAAATGGTTAGTTTGAATGTTAAACCGTATGTCACACGTCTGTTAGTTATTCTTGGCACAAAGTAGGAATTTTTTTATAATTTAACAAGATATAATATTACGTCTTTTTAATCGCCTATAAAATTATTGAGTTTCCAATACATATTGACTCTATCGTTTTTGTATGTTGATTACGCGGTTACTCCATCAGTTATAAATGTAAAATTAATAATATTCTTTTATAATTCTTTTTAAGATTATATCATTTGATTAAGATCCAACAAAAGTTTTGGAGTTATATAACAGAAAAGATTTTATTTCACGTAGACAAACGACATTTGACCGCCTCGTTGGTCGAGCGGCTAGCGTACACGCATAACCGCATCAACTAACCGCAAGGTTCGATTTGCGTCATCGGAACGCGTCCACTCATTGAGAAGATCCGGGTTTTTCTTATTCATCTATACTTAAAAATGACTTTCATTATTTATTTCGACAACATTATAATGAAATTAGTCAGTTTTTTGCCGTTTTAATATGGTAACATCATTGGATAAATTACAGAAACTATTTTATGACACAAATGCTTGCGCCGTCGGGAATGGAACCCTAGCCTCGCAGTTGGTAGGTGGCGTTAATCGTGTGCGCTAGTCCCTCGACCAATGCAGCGGTCAAATATGTATCAAGTGTTCTAGAAACTTAATGGATTACATTATTTTGTTAGCCTTTAATGCATCCAAATTACGTAGAGTCATTATTTTTATACGAGATGAACAGATAAATACCATCCTTACATGGTTGATATATCCCGTATTAAGACGAAAAGGTTCATCTCTTCCTTCATCCTTCTTACTGCTGTAGAATGTAGATTGGAATTCACTTCATGAAGCAGTGTTCCCTGTGAATTATAATTTGGGTGTTTACAAGGCTAGGGTGAATAGGCTGCTTCTAGCTTAGTATATCTCCATCCTTGACAACAACATCACTTACTAGGTGAGTTGTATGTCATTATAATGAGCTCTTATATATATATAAATAACTAGCTACCCCGGCGAACTTCGTACCGCGTGCACTTAAAGGTATGAAAAATAGATGTTGGCCGGTTCTCAGACCTACTCAATATGCTCCCAAAATTTCATTAGAATCGGTCAAGCCGTGTCGGCAATAAAAGATTTTATCTACTGAAGTAAGTTTAAAGAAATATTGAATATTATCGATTAAAAGATTTGCGAAGATAAAGTCCACGTGAGTATATTATCGAGTTAAATTTAAATACCAGTATTAATATTAGGCACGCAATAAGATTTAATAATTTTCAAAATAATTTGTCAATAAGTAACTAATAATAAACATTTATGAACAATTTAAAATGAATTAATAAACAGTTACTAAATATGTTATTACAATCATATTTATTATCTTAGTGCTTCTTTCATCATGTCTGAGTAAAGTTATAAATAAGCTAATCGCTAAGTAAACTCATGAGTAAGTACAGAAAACAATTTCACAAATTCCTAGTAACGTAAAATGGAACTAATTTACTTGATGGTTTTATCTGTCAAGTAGTACTAATCAGTAGTTAATTGATTCTTTACTCAGACTTGGTGAAAGAGGCCCTTAACGTTTCATTCGGAATAATCATTATCGATTTGTCCTTTCCTACCTAATTTCTTTTCAACCGAATTCAAAAAGGTTTATAATCTGACAGTAAGTTTTTTAATTTTTTTATGTGTTTGTTACACGATCACAAGACAAAGTGTGATTGGTTTTAATGACTCTTCTTTTATAAGATAGATCAGATAAGTAGTTTGTAGTGGTGGTGGAATATCCTCTTTTTTTTTTAAAACGGTTAAGACTATGGAGAACAATGAATACGTAATACCCGGATTTAAGTTAGAGACTACTTTAAAATACTTACGAGTGAATGTTGACGAGAAATGACGGACCCAAGATATCAAACGTCTTCCGCACAGGAAATAGACTATTGGTTGAATTGGAATTAATAGTACTCGACTCGGGAGCGGTGAATAGAAACATCTATCCATAACAATACGACGATGAGATGATCTAATAGAGTTGCCACTCGTCGAAATTTAATCAACATCTAAAACATCTATCCATAATCATCATGGTCATGGATGCCGGGGAGTTTGTTTCGCTGTTTCTTCTCCTGACTGGCTAGGTTTAGAAATGGTAGCAGTTTATGGTTTAACAATATTTTCATGTTTAAAGATAATAAGATAATTATACTACTTTTTATTTTATTGCATAAACTTTGTGTCGAGTTAATAAATAAAATATTATTATTATTATTATATATGTCAAAAAAAAACTACTTAATATATTGTTTAATAAATAAATTTGAATTATGTTTTAAAATATTTGTACACCTCATTGTGGTAGAAAATAAATAAATTGTAATTGTGGTAATAAATAAATTTAATTTCATCTCATAAGAGTTGTTAACTCTATCTAATAGAGTTGGTGGTGGCCAACTCTCGAATTTTAATCAACATCTAAATATGTGTTGATTAAACGGTCGAAAGTTTCAAAAATTTTCAAAAATGAATCTTTATTTACCTTGTTAATTTCATCACACATGAACAGATAGAACGATATCGCCATTTTTTAGTTATTTTAATTTATCATCAGGATAAGGTTTTCATTGAAATGAAATTCCAATACAACTGTTAGAAGGCGGTACGCAGTTCGCCGGGGCAGCTAGTAAATGCAAATTAGAATTGACAGTTTCACATAATTTAATATTGTAAATGCTATAAGTATTTTGTACATTTTAAATTATCATTGCCGTGGTGAAATAACCAGCCGCTGGTAACTGAATGTCTTTAGTTTTCTAATGCATTTGTATCCACTCACAGTCGTGTAAACTAATTACTCGTATCACAAACAATAGTATATTAACATACATACATACATACATAGCTTCACGCCAGGTCCCCTGCGGGGTAGGCAGAGAGTATCGAGTGCCAAACGTCAC
>DVZL01006189.1:0-11528 GCA_018236625.1 Lasaia peninsularis
AGAACTAATGGCAAGCCCAAAAAAAATTAATAAAAATTAATTATTTTTTTTTTATTTTTATTAAATTAATAAAAATTTTTACTCGTACTCATTACGAGTAAAAATTTGAAATCAGACAAAAAAATGATGTTTTTTTTCAAGTACTATTTTCTAGCAGTGTAAAGGTTATAATTTTTATTAATTGTTTTTTGGGCTTGCCATTAGTTCTACTATCAACCTTTCAGAGGTTATCCATCCTTTCCTGGACATCCAGTATATAAGCTAAAAAGTTTTATGTTGGGTTAGATTCAGTTCCAAATTGAATTGCTAAAAGGGAAACATATTTTTTTATTTGCAAAAAGGGAGCTTTCTAAGAGTGCGCAATAATCACGTATAACAAAATAATTCCTCTTTAAAAGTTCTAACTGTCTATGACAACAAATATTATCTAGTTTGTAAGGTTGATTTATCATAACCTTTTTTATGAGAATCAAATTAATTCTAAAATAATACATTATTTGCTATATATTTGAATAAAAATCCGTATCTAAATAAATAAGCTATTTATCACAGATACTTCATTTTGATTTTTAATATACTTTTGTTTTCAAAATATTTTCTCCATGCATTTGTATTTTTTACTAACAAGCTGGATTGATAGGATCTAGGGAACAAAAGAAAGGGGCCCCGCAAAAGTGACTTCGCCCAATTCTGTAATCGTCCACCACGGCTCTGTACTGAAGCATTGCGACTTTTGCTTCATTAAGAGACAAAATTTACTTCGAAACTCGTTAAAACTTAGGTAGTAAAGAAAAACAGAGTTCAGTGAAAATATTATATTTTCGGCGAAAATACAAATGGGTTTACAGTTTTGCGACGACCCACCCGGATTAGAACTACCGACTTATCCATTATGCTATAACTTTTCATTGTTTAATTTTATTTATTCACTAGCAGAGCCCGCGACTTCGCCCACGTTTTCATTTATTTCATTTTATACATTTCTAAAATAAAAGTAGCTTAAGTCGTTCCTTATTACATTAGCTGTCGGCCAGTGAAATTTCCGTGAAAATCGGTCCAACCATTTCAAAGAATAGCGAGTAGAAATAGACACACAAACTGACTGATAAAAATTATAAAAAAATGTTGTTCTGCTATCTGTACCTTGTAAATATACATATGCACCTAGTAAAAAGCGTCTATTTTAATATCACATACAGACACTCCAATTTAATTTATTTGTATAGATAGGCAAGTATGTAGGAATCGTGGAACTTGGCACTCGACACTCTCTGCCTATCCCGTAAGGAAATTAGTGTTAATATGTGTGTATAATTTGTTCAGCTGACTGTACTACTATAGCCTCCAACCCTTCAACTAAGGAAGGTCACATATTCTCTGGGGTTTCTACAGACCTGTGTACTCCCTTAAGTAACATGTCTACAAAGTGAATTATAAAGGGTCGTACACACGTAGTAAGTATATCAAACGTTAACATAAGTACTTGCACTGACTAATACACAGGTATGCACTTTGTTAATTAATGGAGGTAGCGTAAAATTTGTTTATCTGTTTAACTTTGGGTACGAATGTTGCCTGTGGATTTCTTTGGAAGTTAACATTTAGCTTTCCCACAAGAACCTATTGTAACACTGGATTATAAAATTCTATGTCCTTCTTGGAATTAAATATATCGGCTGATGTTTTCAAGAGTAATTAAGTAACAAACATAGATATATAAAACATCTTTTCTAAATTTTCTCGTGTTACCGTTGCGCAATTTTTTATGATCAGGTTATTTTGCGTCGTAATAGACAGGGGGTCGTTCTGGTACCCCCTGTCTAGTAACATTTGAATGTGGAAACCCAGGGTCTAGAGAAAATTTGTTGAATAGTTGTGACTACCAGTTCAAATTATTTTCGCATGTTATCAACGTGATTGGTAGAAATGTGGAGACGTGAAAGGCCCGGGTATATACGAGAAACCAGCGAAAAAGGAGCTATTTAAAAATCTTAATGACTTTGTGTAACTTTATTTTTTTTTTAAACATAAATATTTTATTTGTTAAACATATCATCAATAATATATGTCATATAAATGTGAAACAAGTACACGTCATCACTGTTAACATTATAAATATGAGAGTAACATTGCGTGCTTGTTGGTTTTTAATCCACAAATCCGATTATAATGAAATTTGGTATGTAGATAGAGTTAAACGTGAAAAAGAAAAGAATTTCTATTGCGTAAAAGAAGATTTATATTATCGTAAAAAGGGATAAAATAGGGGAAGAAAGTTTGGATTAAAGTTCATTATTATCTAAAATAAAACTATATAATTTTGTATTTAAGCTAATTGTTTATAAGCATCACGCTGACGAAATAACAGAATGCGTCAAGCACATAGCAAATTTGCCATCTTTACAAATAAATTTAAGTGTTTATATGTATTATTTAAATAACTACTTTTTACTAAATGCATATGTATGTTTACAAGGTACCTATACCAAAACAGTACTTTTTAGAAATGTCTGTCTGTCTGTCTGCACTCGCTAATCTCTGAAACGGCTGGACCAATTTTTACGGGACTTTCACTGGCGGTCTGGCTAATTTAATAAAGAATGGCTTAGGCTACTTTTATTTTACTAATGTATAAAATAAATTAATTAAATAAAAACGCGGACGAAGTAGCGGCCACATCTAGTCTTCCTTTAATTTATATTAATAAAAAAATCGGTAGTCCAGGTTTGAACCCCGCCACGGACTGATGAGTTTTTCTAACTTAAGTACATTTTCTGAATGTTCTTACGGTGAGGGAGAAAATAGTGAGGAAACCCAGGATTTGTGCCCGATATAGCCAATGTGATACATTTTGGCACCTAACATCGTCGGATAACCGTGGGTGCACATGTACCTCTGCCTAACCTTTCCGGGATATGGACGTAGCGATAGGTATTTATTTTTTTCAATAAAAAATCACAACACCTGACACGTGTGAAAGCGCCGTAAGAGATAAATTTTTGATTAGCCAATGGCATTAATATTTAAAGTCCAACTGTTGAAAGTTGGTACCTATACTGACTATACGTTATTGGAAGTATACCTTCCAATAATCGTGCCGATTCTGAAGCACATCATCTAAACTTATTTTAATCTATCTTTTGTATGTAGTTATCGTGTTTTTATTTACTTACATTTGTGTACAATAAGGTATTCAATAAATTTTCTTCTATACATATTATAAAACTGTAACTGATCGCTGTCTGCACATGGATTTTTTTTGTTATAAAACACAATGGGCGAGCTTTATATACCCAAAATGATATTTTTTTTTACTTTGTTTGTAACGCTAATTTGGATGCAGTTTAGTTAGTTTATATACTTTATTTAACATTTAGTGTTTATCATTAGTTCATTAGTGTTTATCGAACTGATATTAAATGGGGTGCATGCAGCTTAGGTTGGAAATGGGCAAATTGAACGCGACGTGACGCTTGGGTAAATAAATGATTAAATAAAAATGCAGACGAAGTCAAGACGAAGCTAGTCTATATTATAATATTATAAAGACGAAAGATTTGTTTGTTTGTTTGTATTGAATAGTCTCCGAAACTACTGGACCAGTTTGAAAAAATATTTTACCACTAGAAGCTAATATTATCCTTGATGAACATAGGGTACTTTTTACACAGGAAAATGCTTCATTACTAAGAGAAAACGGGTAATGGAGGAACGGGTAGTAAGAATCATCTTTCCATACTTATCTACTTCATATAACTTCTAAATAGCTTAACCGATTGGGTTGAAATTTTATATGGATATTTCAATGGTTTCCTAGATTGTTTAAAAAAGCAATTGGACCTGGTAGGTGGTGCTGCTGTCATTATGTTAACTACGAATAAATGTGCGAAGCCGGGTTGGGCAGGTAGTAAATAATAAGTTTAGTTAACGAGCAACAGAATTACCACCAATAGCATTTCCCATTTAGGTTATGTCCACATACTATTGTCGCGCTTTACTTAGTGTGACATGTTTACGATCAAGGAGCCGAAGTATCGACCATACATGATTTGTTATTGCAAGCTTTTCAACCGACTTCAAAATCAGAGGTTCTCAATTCGTCCACTTGGATTTTGAAGATTCTTGTTTTGTAATATAGGTCATACTTTAGAAGTGGTTCTATATACCCTGTTTTTATGGGATAAGACATCGAACAGACACACGGGTCTCCTAATGGTTAGAGACAACCGTGGCCTATAGACACCATAGATGTTATAGGTGCGCCGCTGCCAAGTGTTTGGGTGCCTTATGTATTAAAGGGCTAACGGTCTTAACCACAACGGTTACACCACAGAGGCAATGTATATATACATATATGTTTTATACTCCTAACAGAAATAGACAAAAACATGGCGACCATAAAATTTCAAAAAGAAAAGATGAAATAAAAGAGATGTAATTTAGATTAACTAATTATTTCTCATTTGACTACTACAATTTGAATGTAACTATTTATTATTCTCTAATATTCGGCATGGGCGTAAGTAGCTGCTATTAAAGATCAATTTTTTAAAAGTCTAAACAGTCATTAACTGTCATAAACATTACCTAATCTCATCAAGTGTGATTTGGCTGTATTGATGCACATATTTCATCATAAATACTTCACTGTTAAAAATTGGCTAATTTCACTCAATATGTAAACCAAATTCAATAATCGTGAAAAAACTACGTCCATTTTTTCCGTCAATTTTGCCAAAATTCTAATTTGAAAGTAACTCGAACTCATAACCGTTTGTACCAACTAAAAAAAATAAAAGTGACCTTTGATCGTACCAGTAAAGAGGTAAACAAAGTCACTTCGACTTTATGGTTGTAAATACAACAGAAGTTGCAAACTTTTTTAATCTTAACAATCATAATCTTTGCATTTCTTCAGGTGGTTTAGACGAAGCTATTGGGTTATATTACAGTTTCTAATTAATTTTTAAAATAATTGAAACAAATATTTTATAATATAGAAACTATAATTAATTAATTATATTTGTTATTGAACTTTATAAATTTTTCAGCTCATTACAAATATTTGCAGATTTATTTTGTATTTCCCTCCATTTACACTTCCATATTTTTTTTAATTTTGGCATATTATGACATTAATAATATAAGCCACAGCCGGTAATTTGTCAAGTTAAGGTTGATTAATATGCATCAAGTCGTTGCCTGATAAATAATAATGAATAAAATCGTCAAAATGAAAGTTTTAGGTAAAACCGCCGCGACAGACCTAAGCTCATCGGGTGAGATTTGACAGTATCGAGAAAATACATGATACACTAATTTATTAGTGAATACTTTTACTAATAAATTCACTGTGCACATATAACATACCACACACAAACGTAAACACAATAAATACTTCCAAAATACGCGTCCATCCTTTTTCGCGATCTCGCCAAAAGTCACCGCCATATTTAAAAACATTCGAATTCCATGACAATTAAACATATTCGAAATATAAAACAGCTGCACTTACAACGTAAACAACTACTATTCAAAAGGACACGTTTCAGTGTTTACATACGAAAATTTTCATTAACACTCTTTTTAATTTTCACTTTGAAAAAACTGTATGAAAACTTACTTATAACCAAATAAATAAATAGTAAATAAATTCAACTAAAAAACTTTTTAAAACTTTATCAATCGAAGGACATACGCGTGTTCACTTAAATTACATTATTAATTGAACTACATTGAACTCTCAAGGTCACACTTAAGACTACATTATGTTTAGTAGGTTATTACGAAACTACATTTAATTCCCAAGATACCTTAGCCATAGCGTGGATATCCATAAGTATATAGTCGCGAAAAGCGACCCGCCGCCGTTGTCGCGACATACCGTCTACTCGTATTTGAAGCGTGACGTATACTGAGGGCTGATGATACCTCCCTCGTATACAGTACACACCCAGTCATTCCGCGCAGCCCTTATTTGACTTTTCAATTGAGTTATGATAAAGTTAGCCTCGCTATCTTTTGTTTTCAACCCTCATAATTCTCTGCGTTTGTCAGCATTAATTGCAAATGTCGAATAAAAACCAGCACTTATAGTTTTTTTGTATAGCGCATAGACAAGTTATATATTTTTCGAACGATTTCAAAATCACGCTGAACCTATCGTTAAGAGATGTGTGTGAGAACAGTTTCAAATAATACATTTGGAATTGACGGTGTAATGAAGATTCGTAACAAACATACCTACGTAAAAAATACAGACGAGTTAAGAATCTACTCCTTTTTAAAATAATAGGAAAATCAAAATTATTTTTATACACAACATCTAATAATCTAGTAATAAATAAAGTTTCAAATGGTTATTACTTACAAGTTACTATACGTTGCCAGCGTTCCTGTTAAGATATTAACTAATAATCGCTTTTAACCGCTTTTTACTATGTTTACAAAGTAGGTACATATACCAAAATAATATTTTAAGAATTTTGTCTGTTTGTTTGTTTGTTTCCTCTAATCGCCGAAACGGCTGGACCGATGAAGTGACTTTCACTGGCAGACGGCTGATGTAAAAAGGAGTAAGTTAGGCTACTTTTATTTAGTTAGTAATAAATAAGAACAAAAGAAATAAAAAAAATAATCACGATAAATTAGAAAAGAGATAAAATTTTGTTTAGCTTTTAATCGCATATCTCGAGGTATAGATAAACTTTTACGTGCTATTTACGGACATTTAATCAGTAAAATACTTCAGACAATCTAATTTGACGACATTAAATGTGTTTTGTCCCGTTTTTCTTGCGCCAAATTAAGATAGCGATAACTAAGTTTAGTTAGCTCGCAGCAGAATTACCACCATTAAATAACGATCTCGTAAAAAATGTCGTTTATTATCTATTTTTATAAAATTTTAGTCAGGTACACGAAACTTAATGAAAATTATTAATATAAGCTACCTATTATCTCGGTTCCTCGGAGAGACAGAAGGGACTCCATTAACTTTACACAAAAAAATCTGATATCAACCAACAATTTACTGGAGTTTTAGGGAACAAAGGATAGCAAAATTTAATAGATATTAAAACTAAATTTAAAAATTAACATTGACATCTTATAGAGTGTAATCTATACTAATATTATACAGAGGAAAGATTTAATCGTTTGTTTGTTTGTATTGAATAGTCTCCGAAACTACTGGACCGATTTGAAAACTTCTTTTGCCATTAGAAGCCGACGTTATCCTTGATGAACATAGGCTACTTTTTACCGCGAGAATATGCTTCATTCTTAGGACAACGGGTAGTAAGAATTATCTTTTCGTACTTATTTATTTTACATAACTTCTAAATGCCTAAACCGATCGGGTTGAAATTTTATATGGCTGTTTCGATGGTTTTCTGTGTGATTTAAAAATAAAATTGGAACCGGTAGGTGGCGCTGCTGTCATTATGTCAACTACGAACAAACCGCGCAAAACCGGGCCGGGCAGCTAGTAATATCTGTCACCAGGCTGTATCTCACGAACCATGACAGTTAGAGAGTTGAAATATTCACAGATGATATATTTTTGTTGCCGTTTTAACAACTGATAATAGAAAAAAATAAATATGTAAAGGATGCTCCCATAGAACAATTTTGATTTTTTTTCTTTTTGGTCGATAATGATACGAATATACAAAAAACTCAAATGTCATTACCGACTGATTAAATCTATGCAATAAAATATAATTGTAGTGTCTGTATATATTATTAAAATAACCGCTTTTTACTAAATGTGTATATACTAAAATAATACCAAAATAATATTTTTTAGAATTTTTGTTTATCTGTCTCAGACAGCTAATCTCTGATACGGTTGGATCGATTTTGACGGGACTTTCACTGGCAGACGGCTGATATAATAAACAATAGTTTAGCTTGGGCTACTTTTATTTAGTTACACTCAAACGTGTGGGAAGTCGTGGGCAGAGCTAGTTAGAAATAAAAAGAGATAGGGTATATTAATTAATTTATTTCAATCTATAACAACAGATACGAGAGCGTATATTACTCCTAGCGGAGTTTTTGCCAGTTGCAAAATACTTTTGTGGCGCCGTTAACATGGTACGAAAAAAAAAACATTATTCACTTCCGGTCATGTTGTTTGCCGCAACTGGTCAATAAAATATTATTTTTATTAATTTTACAGAGTGGATATCGTTACATAATATGAAACAAAGTCGCTTCCCATTCCTATCCTATATATATTTGGATTATTAAGACTACCCAACGGATTTCGATAAAGTCATATATCGTAATAGGTAGAGTTCAAGAGGAACGTCCGACCACAGATACGAATTACGATGATCTAAAATATCACATAGTATGTCGCTTTCTCTGTACCTATTTCCCTATGGATTTTGATGCGGTTTTCTTAAATACTTGAATCACTCTGTTTCAAGAGGTATTTTTATGTATTTAACATATCGCTAGTTGATTATAAACCAATTGCTAAAAGAAAAATATTAACATCATAATAATAGAATATAACGAAATTAAAATATTCTCTTGAAAACATCAATATCGATGAAAGACAAAGGAAATTTTCCCATAATAATCACACAAAAGCATATTTCGTCCGCAACCAAGACAAGTAATTGGCTATTACTTTAACAAGGGCGTCTCACGTTCGTTGCTTCCAACAATAACTCTGCTGACTCTTATCTTAATTAGACATCAATGTTATTCTACAGCAAATCTGTTCCCTTGCAGTATGCGATGAGAACGAAAGTCATAATGTTGGAATATCCAAGGTCGCTTAAAGGGTGTGGAAAGTTCCAGAGCGCGTGACGCAATTATATTCATAGTAATAACAAAATTTATACTAGTTTTGGACAAATATTTTTAAAAATATTGATACAATCAGGCGTTACTTTGCGGAATCCATATCCAAATAGATATATTATTATGAAAGTCAGATGGGTTATGGGTATGTTGAAGCAGCATGAAAGTAGGATAAATGCGGTCGAAATGCGTGCGATCCGCAATATTTGTGGAGTAACACTCGCGGATCTCATTCGTAATAGTGAGATCAGAGAAAAGAGGGATTGAAAGAAAGTGTCGGTATAATAATGAGAAAGGCCAGTATGCTCCGACAATTCGATCATGTGGAAAGGATGAAAGTTTGACAAAACAGACATTCAATGCGAATGTTGATGGTTGTAGGTACTCGGGGAGACATTGGTGGACATTCCACAATCAAATAGCTCGAGTATTATCCGAGGGTGGTGTCAAAAGTCGCCGAAACCAGCGAGTTTGTTTGAAGAGACTAATGAACGTGGAGGAATCAAGGCAAGTGTGCAGGGATCGTAACATTTGGCAGTTGGCTCTCTACCTACGGCGCAATGGACCCGGCATGGCTTATGTATGTATGTATGAATAAAATTATTTTACAAACTCCCGCCAAAAGTATTACTATAGTATAATCTTCTTCAGGAGAACTAGAACACTAAACAACTGTAGTACTGTTAGTACTACTAATACTATTTCATTAATAGTCAATTGTTAATGTTATTCTACACACCAGAACGTAATACGAAGAGAATGAATGTCATAATGTTGGAATATACAAGGTCGCTTAAAGGGTGTGGACTGTGGAATGTTCGAGAATGCGTGAGGAAATTATAATTACGAAATTAGTACAATTTTTGGATAAATATTTGTAAAACATTGATAGAGACGTTCAAAATCAGGCGTTACTTTGCGGAAATCTATATTCAAACAAATAGAAAATTATTTTGCAAACTCCCGCCAAAAACAACAGTAATGGAGCTCAATAAAACAAGACACACTATCCACTCTCAAAATACGTTTTGCTCCGCAACCGAAACTGGAAGCATCTTCAAGAGAACTAGACTGCACTCCACAAATGTAGAGCTGATACTCCTAATACTACTTAATTAATAGACAACGATCAATGTTATTCAACACAGCAAATATGTTCCCTTGCAATATGCGATGAGAATGAAAGTCATAATGTTGGAATATACAAGGTCGTTTAAAGGGGGTGGAATGTTCGAGAATGCGTGAGGAAATTATATTAATTATAACAACGAAATACATACTGTATTGAGTATCGTTTTCGATAAATATGTGTAATAATATCAATACCATTACAACCATGTTTCCGTAGGGAAAGGCGGAGATGAATATTTACACGATTATCAAAATATATTAGGTCCCATGATGACGACGATAAATCCTGCAATAGGTGGCAAGTCCATCGCCATTTCGGACACAAATTTTATCCAAGGTAAATTCAGGTTTTCCAGATAAACTGTAAAAAACAGAACAAGTTACCCTCACCGGAAATCGAATTCGGGACCAAGTGCGACCGACCAGAAAAGCGATAATTTTAAGCGAATATTAAAAACGTTGAAAAAGCTTGTTGCATATGTTTACAAGTTGCATAAACCAAAATAATATTTTTTAGAATTTTTGTTTGTCTGTCTGTTTGTACCCGCTAATATGTGAAACGGCTAGACCGATTTTGACGGGACTTTCACTGACAGACAGCTGATGTAATAAGGAATTTTTTAGCCTACTTTTATTTTAGAAATGTGTTAAACGAAATAATTAAATAAAAACGTGGACGAAGTCGCGAGCACAGGTACCTAGCAGTAAAAACAAATAAAATGTTTTACCTATTCGACATGATTATTCAATTATCTTTTGCTTATTTTACGAATAATTACTACATAACGTTATTGCGACTTTAAGACCTCTTCCGCCTTATTAATAAACTATGATTAGCATGTAAAAATCTATTTTAGGAGAAAATCGATAAAAACCATGTACTGAAAAAATATAATGAAACAAATTATAACAAAAAATATATGAATCAGCTACATAAGGCAAATGTATGCAAGAGTACGCAAGACTTATATTTTGGATATGAAAACTCTTTCTTTAATTTGAATAATATGTCTCGCGAATGTGAGGAATTATATACATCGCCATCTAAAACATCAAAAGCCCTGAACGAATGAAATAAATACTTTTCATAGCTTTGACCCTCTTTGTAACTAGTTATATAATACCAAAAAGTTGAAGAAAACGCAAAACAAGTTAAATAAATATTCGGTGCAAATTATTATTATTAATAAAAAAGTACAACTGTAGTATAGTGCTACGGATTTTCGTAGCACTACGCCGCGTTCGCAATATTATATTTTCAACCGCATCCAGAAAAAGAGGGGTGTTGTATGTTTGATGCGTCTGCGTATGTTAGTCTGTGACATTGTTGCTCCTAAACGTATTGTTATGCGTTTTTTGTATCGATATGGTTCTTATCAATACAATGTGCCTAAGCGTTGAAGGTCATAAACTCATTGATTTGACTCAATTTGACCGCCTTGTTGGCCGAGTGGCTAGCGTACACGCCTAACCGAATCGACTATCCGCGAGGCTCGGGTGCGATCCCCGACGGGGACAGACATTTGTGTGATGAACATAGATGTTTGTATTTCCGGGTCTGGGTGTTTATTAAATTT
>DVZL01006190.1:0-11526 GCA_018236625.1 Lasaia peninsularis
GTCATAGTAGTTGTTGACTGGAGTTAGACAATACGAAACATGCCATTTGACAGTGAATATATGAAAACTCCGGCTCGAAGTTTGTATTTTATAATTGTCAAAAAGATACACAATAACCCCGCTGGTCTAACAACCCAAACACAGACCGTGACGCACCTACAACATCTATGATGTCTATAGGCCACGGTTGTCTCTTACCATCTGGAGATCTGTATACTTCTTCGCTGTTTTACCCCAAAAAAAATAATAAAAAAGTGATTCTATGGTGCCCGACCCGTCTACTATTAAAGTTTAGCGTTATCATACCTGACACTATCTCCGGATCGCCATGACAGACACTCGCGACGCATGTGCTGCTGCCGAGTATCACTTCACATTATATGGTCGAAACCTGTAACAAATTAAACTTATTTTATTTTTCAATACCCACACCTCGCCTTAACTTTGAGTCGCTAAATATATGAGTTCACCGACCGCGACGCATCAAAGGCGTACGAAAGTAACGAAAACGCGTATATATGCGTTGCTTTCAGTGAATGCGTTAATAAATGAAACCTGTAAATAAAATCTTGCTATATCGATTTATCGCCCCCAAAACCCAATATATACATAATTTCAAGAAAATCGTTGGGACCGTTGAAGTCGAGACGAATAATATATTACAAAATATTACATACTCTATCAATGCACAGCGTGTGCAAATTAATATAGTAAATGTTAATTTTAACCGCCTTGTGAGGCTTAAATTTTGCTTGCATGAGTATTTTTTTTTCCTAAAAACTGTCTATAAAACGAAAGTTATGCATAAACATGATCTCGTTCTTCGTGTGGAATTGCCCTTGTACTACAAAATTTTGTGTCTATAATCAATGGATATTTTTACCATGAAAAATCTTTATCAGTCATAGAAGAGATAACCCAATATCTTGAAGAAGGTAAAAAAGTTATTACACTTGCAAACGCTATAAAAGTTAGTTCATACACTTCTAAAGCTAAAATATTAAAAGCTTCAATCTCCGAGTGGTTACTTAGGTGATTGGTTTAGTCCAGAAGGCTTAGCATCCGCTCAGAGAGAGCAGTATCTTCTTCAAATATACAAACATGTCAGCTAAAGACAGCAAAGGACACTGAAATTTCTCGTCCTTAGTATAAAAGGAGAGTTTTATCTTAAAACCAGACTCATCTTGTTATTTTGTCTACAATTCCTAACACAGTTTACTGTCATTTTTTAATCAAATATTACCCAATCAATTGAAGATGTCACACATGTCTATATTTCACTTTAGCTGTGCCCGCAACTTCGTTCCCGTTTTTATTCAATTATTTTATTTTATACATTTCTAAATAAAATTCTATAATTATAGTTGATTAAGTCACTCCTTTGTTGCACGAGCCGTCTGCCAGTAAATGTCACGTCAAAATCGGTCCTGCCGTTTCGGAGATTAGCGAGTACTAACAGATAGACAGATAGACAAAAATTCTAAAAAAATGGTATATTATATTCTTTGTACATATACATATACATTTAGAAAAAAGTGGTAATTTTAATATTACATACAGACACTCCAATTTTATTTACTACATACATATATACATCACTACATACGTACTCAGCTTCCTCCACGTTCATTATTATCATATTATCAAACGAGCTAGTTTTCGAGACTCTTGACACCATGTTCTGATGATACGCGAGCTATTTGGTCGTGGAATGTCAACCAAGATCTCCGGGTAACTACAGCCATCCACGTTTGCATTGTATATCTGTTTTTTAATCTTTCATCGTTTCATTCTTTCTACATGACCAAACATCGGAGCATGCCCTATCTCATTTTTACACCGACACTTTCTTTCAATCTCTTTCACTCATCTCACTGTTACGACTGCGGTCCGCGTGTGTTACTTCACAATCATTATGGAGTGCAAGCATTTCAGCGGCACTTATTTTACTTTTACATTTCTTGCTGCTTAACGCTTAACATCGTACACCTACTAAGCGATATTCTTGCTGACAAATTGTCAGTTTACTAGCATAAGATGTTACAAGAGTTAAGAGCAGTTATATTGGTGTATAAAGACAAACATTTTTATATCTGTATGACTCAAAATTTGTGAAGCAACAACAAAAAAAAGTCTTTTGTAAACCATCTAAAAAATTCACTTAACTTTAAATGAACTTATCTTATTGTAACCTAATCTGATTTTCATTCTGTTACTCATTAGTACCTGGGTGACCGAGCTCGGCTTGTTAGTTCTTTTTGTCAGCTTTCGCCTACTTGAGAAATTGCCATCTAACGGTAAGTCTACGAAACAGGAGCCGGTATACTACTTTACACCAAATACTATTTAGATCATTTTTTCCTAAATTGTTATAACCGTTTCCAAGATCGCCAGTATAAGTAAATATACAATAATTTCTCGTTAATAAGTACTACATAGATAAAGCCATATATTCGTGCAAGTGTACTGAAACTATTTGAGTGAAAAAAATTATAACCAGAGCCAGATAATGCACTTAAGTTTGAAAAACTCATTAATACATCCACCATGTACGGTAGTTCAGGTTTGAACCTGAACTACAAGAATGGAAGTCCGAAGCGCATACCACCAGGCCACCGAGGCTGATGATTTTCTTTTTAACAGATAACAATTTCTCATTCTATCGCTCTCCCATTCTTAAAAATAGAACTAGGAAAGTTGTATTTTCCGGTCGGACAATAGTCCCTTATTTACGTCGCCACTGTTCCAATTTGCGGTCACCAGCTGGTAGGCGGTACTAGCTCTATTGTATTCAGAAGGGACATACAAAAAAGCGCTGGATGCATTGAGCAGAATGAGTTCTTTAAAATATTCAGGGTTTCCTTTTCAAAAAACGCCATTTTAAGCATATTTTGGGTAGATTCACTAGGCTATAGAGCCTGGAGGTAATTAATGTAGTTTGTTACTTCTTCGGCCAATCGGTTTCTACATCTGATTATATCGGGGTCGGCAGTGGCGTAGCTAGGTAACCCAGGAGAAAACCATTACTAAAAATAGAATGAAATAAATGTTTAAAGAGGCTTCCATACAACAAACGATCCCATCCAACCAATAGATAGTCGCTATCCATATTTAAATCGCGATAATAGCAACAAGTAGATGATATATTTTTCAATCAGAATCATAATAATCATAATATTAACTAATATTATGGTGTTGTATGTGTAGAAAGTGGTTTCTACTGCCGTTTTTGTGCCAATTCTGCACGGAACCCTTCGTGTTCGAGTCCGTTTCGCTCTTGGCCGGGTTTTTAATAAATAAGATGCCTTCGTCTCTTCATATTGTGTGTAGCATGTCCCTCGGGAATCAGCATGGTTTCGAATTAAGTAAAAGAAAACATGTAGAGGTCGAAAATGAAAACACAGGGTCTGTACTTGGCGAATACACGTCCTTGTGTTAACAAGGAATTCTAACAAAAATATTACGAATATTACGATCATAATATTTGCTCCTAATTTTTTATTCCTGAAAATCTTTAAGTTAAAAATATTTTAGAGGATTAGGAGAATCCAGAAAACTGAATAGTTGAAAATGAAAATTTGCACTGAAGCACCCACCCTTGTTCGTATATAATGCAATCCTACTGCGCACTACACAGTATAAAACAAAACCGCTTCCCATTCGTCTTTCCCAACACATATGCTTAAATTTTTAAAACTACAAAACAGATTGATTCAAGAGGAAGATTTATATGCTGGCTGGCTATTTATAAACGCTAGTTAATAATATACTATAGTGTGAAAGGGTATAAGTGCAATTCATATATGATGCTAGGCCTGATGTGCAACAATACCAGCTAATTTACCCTCTGAACCGGAACACGACAATTTCATTGTTGTGGTAGGAATATGTAAGTCAGTGGATCCCTACGCGGGCGTGTCGCTGCACAGCACTCTACGCCTTATTGTCTATGACCTTATTAACCTATGCTCAACTCTTACGACCTGCCTGTTAGGAAGACAAATAGTCTATTCTACACAGGAGACCCAGACCAATAGGGACAAAACATAAGGTATATTTTCATATCAAACATGGATCGAAATACAAAACTGAACCAAATATTTTTAAACTCCCAACACATTGTAACAGTAAAAACATGCAGTAAAACAGACGCGAGTGGTGGTGCAACACTTTCCCGTGGATTTGCGTAACCCACTTGAGTGCAATTTGTCCAAGCAACGTCGTCGAGAGCCCTCAGCGGCGAAACTAAACTGAACTTGTAGTTTTGTTTTTAAATAAACCGGTTTTTTTTTCTATGCACCCGCTTTTTGTTATAAAACTAGCTCGAGTGCACTTTGTATATTTTGAAATTTGATGCCATACAAACTCTGCTAAATGATACTTTTCATACACCAAATGTTGCACCAAAGATACTTTGATGTGTATTTTTTTTCTACTATCAACTAATTCACATGAAGTATTTTTAGGATTCTGTACCCAAAGGGTGTAAACGGAACCCTTTTCCTAAAAACCATCTGTCGGTTTCATGAAGCGTGCTAGATGGACAGTTAAAATTTTCACAGATAAAATCTATACCTATATATAATATAGTAAGTCTGTAGAAGATTGAATTTGTATACAATGAAAATATTCAAAAACATATTAGCCAAGGTGACTAAAAATGGATAACAGAACACAATTTGAGTATTTTTAGAATTACATCCGTCTATCTGTCAATTTGTTATTCCAATTCACGCAAAATCTATTGAATGGATTTTCTTGAAATTGGTAAAGATGTGGTACTTATCTCGTCAAAACAAAGCTTTTTCAAAACTATTTATTTACCAAAAGAGTGTAAGGTACGTCCTAAATCTGTGGACTAAAACTTACAAGTTAATTTAAATAGATGGCGGAAAAGAAAGTTTCATTAGTCCGCAAAGTGGCCAAAATAAAAAAAAACATATGACGGTTAATGACGCTAAAAGGTATATTAAACAACTAAGTAACAACGGCGTTTCTCGAAATATTAAACAAAGGTCAGAAAGTCGGTTTGTTTTGACGTTGTCTAGTTTAGGAAGAATAATTAAAACTAAATATCCAGATGTCACTATTAGCTTCACGGCTAAAACTCACAATTTTAGTTAAATAGAAGGCTGAAAAGAAAATTTCATTAGTCCGTAAAGCGGTCAACATAAAAAAAATATATATTTGACAGTTAATAAAAAAGATGGCATAGATAACAAACAAAAGTCGCATTGTCCTTGATATCGAGTGATATATGAAACGGCTGTGTCCTTCACCTTCCAACTCCGCCCGCAACCCGCGAACTTGCTCGGCTAACTCAATAAACATTGTACTTGTATTAACACTGTCCCAAATTAATATCATTAAATTTGTTTTTTTTATGATATTGGAATCCGTCAGCAAACATGCTGACGGATTTCCTGATGGTATACACGTTGCCTATAGACACCATGGTGGAAATGGTGCGTTGCCTACCTGAGGCTGGAATGGTAAGCTTCTTGCGTGAGAAAGTTTACAGGCTACCCTACCCTCCAAACAAGAACGTGACAATGGCGAGCACTGACGCTATTGTGGCAGGAATAGGTAAGGCGGTGGTACAAATCCGGACGAGTCGTAGCAAAACTCTACCACCTATGATATTGTTCTGATAATATGGGATATTGTTCTGATTTCACTTAAATTACGTTAAAATATATAAAAATAAATAAACGTCGTCACGCCCGTATTCCCGAAGGTGTAGGCAGATATACATATGCACACAAGATTAGCCGACGATATTAGGTCCCATGAATTTATTGGTCAGTCAAATATCAAGTTTTACGATGTTTTCCTTCGAACCCTGGACTACTAAGATGGAAGTCTGAAGCACGTACCACCAGACCACTGAGGCTTACTAAAAAGGTCTAAATAATATATCGCTATATGGAAATCCTACGTCACGTTCATTGAAGTTATATTCCTGGATTTTTATAATTTTTTATATATCTTGGTAGGTATAAAAATAATTACGATCCTTACGCCTCTTATAAGCTGCTTTAGGAAGGCAGTTGGTCTATTCTACACAGAGTCGGGTCCGGGTCGACTTCGGGACTATAAAAGTAACGACATTCATTTACGATTACTAAAGGTATCTAAAGTACTATACTCCTAACAATTCTCCAATATTTAACATATAACTAATTGTACTAAGCCTGATGTGCAAGTCTACCAGCTACCTTAAGCTCGCGGTAAGAAATATCCTATGTTCATCAGGTATTATATCAGCTTTTAATGGTAAAAAAAAAAATTCAAATCGGTCTAGTAGTTTCGGAGACCATTCAATACAAACAGACAATCAACATATTTCCTCTTTATAATATTAGTATAGATAATCATTAAAGTCCATTGAGAATTGACGAAGTAATCATATAACAAAAATACAAACATATAAATTTAGAATCTACACCTTTTTGAAATCGGTGAAAAGACATTGATACCGTAATGACCTTACTACATCCACGACCATTCATTATGCACTTCTGCATAATATATATCCAACCTTGGTTTCCGACTATGATGCCTTGACGGTATGGAAAAAACAGTATAACCTTGATTACTATTTTTCTTCGGCCTAGAGAGAGGGTATAACAGTCATATGTGATGACCCTATTGTTGGTGATAATTTACACAATTATATACCCTACCGGCTACCCTACCATCTGAACCGGAACACGACAATGCCATTATGACGGCAGGAATAGGTAAGGCGGTTGATCCCTACCCAGGCGAGTTGCAGCACAGCACTCTACCACCAGTATTCATGTTGATAGTCACCCAGGCAGGGACCCAGTGGTGGTTGGTAGTAACCCATTCAACCTATGTTCGCCTCTTACGGGCTGTCTGGTAGGAAGGCAGTTGGTCTATTCTACACAGAGGACCCGGACCAACATGAGGATGAATCTCTGAGAATCTGAGAAAATTTCAACTTTCTAGCTATTACAGTTTATGAGATACAGCCTGGTGACAGACAGACAGACTGTGAAGTCGTAGTAATAGGGTCCCGTTTTTATCCTATGGATACGGAACCCCAAAAAGTGTGATACTCTCGAATATCCTATATTTTTCCACTTTCACTGACGATGTATTGATTTTCCCAAAGGCCCCACCCTGCGTTCGATTTACTACTTTTTATACTCAAGTCTTGATAACCATTTATATTAATTACCGAAGACTTGATAATATCCTTCCATTAATTTAAGTAATTGATTTCTGATGGTGATTCGATTTTATTAATTAATTATTATCAATACATATATACAAATAAATAAAATTGAAGTGCTAGTTTGTAATATCAAAATAAATGCTTTTTACTGAATCCATATTATGTATACATATGCGGCACGTCTACCAAAATAACATTTTTTTATATTTTTGTCCGTCAGTTTCTTTCGAATAATTTCTGAAACAGCTGGATAGATTTTGACGGGATTGCCACAGGCTAGAATTACTTTCGTGTTGGTCCGGGTCCTCTGTGTAGAATAGACCATCTGCCTCCCTACTAGGCAGCTCGTAAGAGGCGAGCATAGGTTAACTGGGTCCTTTCCAACAAGACCACTGGTGGTATAGTGCTGTGCAGCAACTCGCCCGGGAAGGGATCCACCACCCTACCTATTCCTACCGCCATAATGACATTGTCGTGTTCCGATTCGGAGGATATGGTAGCCGATAGACTTGCATTTTTGGCCTAAGATCCGGGCCACTGGACAGTAACGCACCTATAACATCTATGATGTATATGTATAGACCGCGGTTGTCTCTTACCATCAGGAGAGCCGTGTGCTTAGTCGCTGTCTTCTCCCATAAAAAAAATAATGAAACAATCAAATTTAAACGCATAAAAAGTCGCGGGAACAGCTGGTTAATAAATAATCATGTTTGCGTCCTTATAAAACATTTGTATAGTTAAACAAATCACAGTATTCAGATCTATTTGACATTCGTAACATTAAAAGTATATTTTAACTGATATGTATTTTAGTTTAATTAGATAATATTGCAATTATGTTCCTTCAAAAATGAAATATTTACAACAATCCCTCAAAAAAAGTACCTTCACGCCTATTATACCCGAAGGGGTTGGCAGAGGTGTGCTAGTATATCCATGACTCGTAAGTCCCATACATATAGTAGAACTCTCACGATTAGCCAAGGTAATAGGGCCTTGATGTGACAGGTGGCAAGCCTATCACCACTTCGGGCACATTCCAATCACAGGTAATGTAATGCTTACTCAGAAAAATCTGAGAAACATTTTAAGAAAAGTTGCCCGACCTGGGAATTAAACCCGGGACCCTACGTGGCTAACGGTCTTAACAGGCGACACCTGTGCCGTTACACCACAGAGGTGAACAATAACTAAGAATTGAGTTTTTTAATCTGTGAGCCATATAAGGATCAAAAAGTAGACGGCCATGTTTGAATCTCTTGTGACGTCATGTCTTACAAACAAAATGTCCCCGATAAGTTAGCAATTTGATAAAACGCTAGCGATCGAGTGTCTTGTATTATGACGTCATATTACGGTGCAGCAGGTATTTGGCCTTTGAATTGATGAATGTAATCTTTTTTTTAATTAAATAATGCATTTTCTCACTATCATATCACTGTAAAAGGTAAGTTCATCCCAAACAAACAGACGGAATGACAAACACGGTTGGGGAACTTTGTTTTAAAATATGTAGTGTTGAAATATCTATACATGTTATAAAACTGTAGGAGATCGATTTCTTTATATAGAAGATATTTAAAAACGTACAAGAGAAGACATTTTTAATTTTATCTTGAAATTTTTCTCTGTCTGTATCTCGGCCATGAAACTACTAAACCGATCATTATGATAAAATCTAAACTTCAGGAATGTGCAGTCTAATTCCATTTACTGTGTTTTAACCGACTTTAAAAATGGAGGAGGTTTTCAATCCGATCATATTTTTATGTGTGTTCGCTTTATCGTATATATGAACCGATTTTGATATTTTTTCTGTAGGAAAGGAGATAAAGAGGTACTTCAAGGATATTCCCATGATGAAACCGGGATCTAATGATGGCATCCTAGAGGAAATGAGGGGAGCTTTCACAAATTGTAGGGGCGAACTACTATTTAGTCTAGAATTAAAATAAGTTAAACAAGTTGAAGTCAGGTTTTTGCATTTTTACTGCATTATACTTGTTTTTTGGATAAATCTTAGTTTATTTGCCACGTCCGCATAGGCTGAAGATGGAGTCGCGGGCAACAGCTAGTCTCAAAATAACTGTATTTTAAGGTATTAAAAAATTAAACGAAAATACACTCATAAGGTATGTTTAATAAAAGCTCATTTTCCATCAACGAAAGAATGGAGGAGATTCTTAGAATTCGACATGTTGTTTTTATAATTGTTTCCTCAGAATTTTTGTCTGGGTCAATCGATGTTTCTTTTTATTTGAAAATTAGAATTTTCATTTGTTTCATATACATTTTATGGCAACTGCTTCAGTATCCTACTAATATTATAAAAGCGAAAGTTTGTAAATGTGGATGGATGTATGGATGTTTGTGAGTTCTTCACGAAAAAACTGCCTGACAGATTTGGATGAAACTTTTCAGTAATATAACTTATTACTGAAAACAACATATAGGTTACTTTTTAACAGACTACATCAATAAGCAAGTTCTTACGCAATAAATATTATAAGTCAGAAAATTGTCTGCACTTTGAAAGCTAGTTTCTTTAATATGAATAAGAACTAAGTTTTGCTTCTTTTAAATTATAAAACCTAAGATGAGATTTACAAAAAGCAAATCGAGTCGAGATAAAAGTAGAACCCGATACGAGAAAGTTAACGCTCGCTATGCTGAGACATGTAATCTCTTTAAGTAGCGACATGATACCGCGCTTTACGGATGGAAAATAAAATGTAAAGATTTTCTTTGTAAAAGGGAGATGAAAAGGGTTTAGATTGGAATTTATAGAAATCTCGTTACTCTTTAGTAGGTCACCTTTTGAATATATATATAAGATAACATACATTTTGACATAGAAAACAATAACTTTGCCTATATTATGTTACACTAAAAAAACTGTACATGGTCCCACGCGGGAGTACCATGAGGAACTGTTCTTGGCCCAATCCTCTACCTGGTCTTCAGTGCAGACTTACCGACAACAGGTGGCGTGTTAATTGGTACGTGTTAACAATGCATGATGAACCAGCACATATAAGTAACATACTACAGCGCCCTCTAAACAGCATCACCGAAGGGCAAACTACTTGACAGATAAAAAAATCTAAATTTGTTCAGATAACCTTTAAAACTCGACACGATACGTGCTCCCTGTGAAGCTTAATGGAATACAGATACCCCAAACAAATGAAGTCAGATCAGATGAAATCAGACTGAATCAAAATGTATTGGATGCTCGGAAAAAATCATAGTTGTCGATGAAGAACAAACTCCAATTATACAAGTGTATCCTTAACTCTATCTGGACTTACGGAATCCAACTCTGGGGAACAGCTGCCAACTTAAACCTAGAAATACTTCAAAGGTTTCAGTCTAAAATAATTACAGTTGCTCCGCGGTAACAAGCAATTACACCATGACCTTGAAATCAGAACAGTCCAACAAGAGATCAAACACTCAATAGAATCCTACAAGAATAGAAATCCATCCAAACATACTGACTATGCACTTAATGAATAACACTTCAATATTCAAAAGGCTAAAAAGAAAGTCCTACTAGGGATTTATAGGTATTGCTAAACATAAAGGGCGTATGTCACTGGACTTACTTCCCTGCAAGACAAAATTCTTTAATCCTTAACATTGTGCTAAATGTTAATTCCAAAGTACCTGGATTCAAACAGAGTAGCTGGATGACCGAGCTTTGGTCGGTGTTTTTTTAGTATGTATTTTTTTGGAATTATATTTACTTATAACTATACAAATTACTTATTAATGAAATAAAAAAATATAAAAAGAGGAAAAATAAAAGAAACAATCGGACTGAGATTTAAACCTGGGTTTCCTGCGTTTTGAGGGGTCCGATTTTCCAAACGAGCAATTCTAACTTTGTAAATGGTGGTGAAATTTAGCTTAGTATTCATTCAATGAATATGAATAATAAATGAAACCTGAAAATAACACCTAACTAGATCGATTTGTCGCCCATGATATTTAGGGGGTAAATACAACATTTCAAGAAAATCATTGGTACAGTACCTACCAAGATCTCAAGATTTCAAGATCGTTGATATAGAATAAGACAGCGAACAAGAATACGAGTCTCTTAGTGATGAAAGAAAAGCCAAAACCGATAGAAACATAAATAGGTAAGGCCGTGGACCCCTACCAGGGTGTGTTACTACACAGCACTCTACCAAACAGTGGCCATGTTGGAAATGACCCAGTTAACCTATGCTCGCCTCTTATCCGACCTCTGCAACCCAGAAGGGAAATTAAGCCAAAACCTAGATTAGGTCGAATTCAATGAATCCGAGTTT